>CAXARO010001841.1:0-90000 GCA_963971305.1 Arcuatula senhousia
TTAATCCCACTTTTTACCAGGGTTAGAGTTAACCCCTTGTTTTACCTCGGGTTGGGGTTAGGGTTAGGGTTAATCCCACTTTTTACCAGGGGTTAGAGTTAACCCCTTGTTTTACCTCGGGTTAGGGTATGGGTTAGGGTTAATCCCACTTTTTACCAGGGGTTAGAGTTAACCCCTTGTTTTAACTCGGGTTAGGGTTCGGGTTAGGGTAAGGGTTAGGGTTAATCCCACTTTTTACCAGGGGTTAGAGTTAACCCCTTGTTTTACCTCGGGTTAGGGTTAGGGTTAATCCCACTTTTTACCAGGGGTTAGAGTTAACCCCTTGTTTTACCTCGGGTTAGGGTTTGGGTTAGGGTTAGGGTTAATCCCACTTTTTACCAGGGTTAGAGTTAACCCCTTGTTTTACCTCAGGTTAGGGTTAGGGTTAGGATTAATCCCACTTTTTACCAGGGTTAGAGTTAACCCCTTGTTTTACCTCGGGTTAGGGTTAGGGTTAATCCCACTTTTTACCAGGGGTTAGAGTTAACCCCTTGTTTTAACTCGGGTTAGGGTTCGGGTTAGGGTTAGGGTTAGGGTTAATCCCACTTTTTACCAGGGGTTAGAGTTAACCTCTTGTTTTACCTCGGGTTAGGGTTAGGGTTAATCCCACTTTTTACCAGGGGTTAGAGTTAACCCCTTGTTTTACCTCGGGTTAGGGTTTGGGTTAGGGTTAGGGTTAATCCCACTTTTTACCAGGGTTAGAGTTAACCCCTTGTTTTACCTCGGGTTAGGGTTAGGGTTAATCCCACTTTTTACCAGGGGTTAGAGTTAACCCCTTGTTTTAACTCGGGTTAGGGTTCGGGTTAGGGTTAGGGTTAGGGTTAATCCCACTTTTAACCAGGGGTTAGAGTTAACCCCTTGTTTTACCTCGGGTTAGGGTATGGGTTAGGGTTAATCCCACTTTTTACCAGGGGTTAGAGTTAACCCCTTGTTTTAACTCGGGTTAGGGTTCGGGTTAGGGTTAATCCCACTTTTTACCAGGGGTTAGAGTTAACCCCTTGTTGTACCTCGGGTTAGGGTTAGGGTTAATCCCACTTTTTACCAGGGGTTAGAGTTAACCCCTTGTTTTACCTCGGGTTAGGGTTTGGGTTAGGGTTAGGGTTAATCCCACTTTTTACCAGGGTTAGAGTTAACCCCTTGTTTTACCTCGGGTTAGGGTTAGGGTTAATCCCACTTTTTACCAGGGGTTAGAGTAAACCCCTTGTATTACCTCGGGTTAGGGTTAGGGTTAGGGTTAATCCCACTTTTTACCAGGGTTAGAGTTAACCCCTTGTTTTACCTCGGGTTGGGGTTAGGGTTAGGGTTAATCCCACTTTTTACCAGGGGTTAGAGTTAACCCCTTGTTTTACCTCGGGTTAGGGTATGGGTTAGGGTTAATCCCACTTTTTACCAGGGGTTAGAGTTAACCCCTTGTTTTAACTCGGGTTAGGGTTCGGGTTAGGGTTAGAGTTAGGGTTAATCCCACTTTTTACCAGGGGTTAGAGTTAACCCCTTGTTTTACCTCGGGTTAGGGTTAGGGTTAATCCCACTTTTTACCAGGGGTTAGAGTTAACCCCTTGTTTTACCTCGGGTTAGGGTTTGGGTTAGGGTTAGGGTTAATCCCACTTTTTACCAGGGTTAGAGTTAACCCCTTGTTTTACCTCGGGTTAGGGTTAGGGTTAATCCCACTTTTTACCAGGGGTTAGAGTTAACCCCTTGTTTTACCTCGGGTTAGGGTTAGGGTTAGTGTTAATCCCACTTTTTACCAGGGTTAGAGTTAACCCCTTGTTTTACCTCGGGTTGGGGTTAGGGTTAGGGTTAATCCCACTTTTTACCAGGGGTTAGAGTTAACCCCTTGTTTTACCTCGGGTTAGGGTATGGGTTAGGGTTAATCCCACTTTTTACCAGGGGTTAGAGTTAACCCCTTGTTTTAACTCGGGTTAGGGTTCGGGTTAGGGTTAGGGTTAGGTTTAATCCCACTTTTTACCAGGGGTTAGAGTTAACCCCTTGTTTTACCTCGGGTTAGGGTTAGGGTTAATCCCACTTTTTACCAGGGGTTAGAGTTAACCCCTTGTCTTACCTCGGGTTAGGGTTTGGGTTAGGGTTAGGGTTAATCCCACTTTTTACCAGGGGTTAGAGTTAACCCCTTGTTTTACCTCGGGTTAGGGTTAGGGTTAATCCCACTTTTTACCAGGGGTTAGAGTTAACCCCTTGTTTTACCTCGGGTTAGGGTTTGGGTTAGGGTTAGGGTTAATCCCACTTTTTACCAGGGTTAGAGTTAACCCCTTGTTTTACCTCGGGTTAGGGTTCGGGTAAGGGTTAGGGTTAGGGTTAATCCCACTTTTTACCAGGGGTTAGAGTTAACCCCTTGTTTTACCTCGGGTTAGGGTTAGGGTTAGGGTTAATCCCACTTTTTACCAGGGGTTAAAGTTAACCCCTTGTTTTACCTCGGGTTAGGGTTAGGGTTAGGGTTAATCCCACTTTTTACCAGGGGTTAGAGTTAACCCCTTGTTTTACCTTGGGTTAGGGTTAGGGTTAGGGTTAATCCCACTTTTTACCAGGGTTAGAGTTAACCCCTTGTTTTACCTCGGGTTAGGGTTCGGGTTAGGGTTAGGGATAGGGTAAATCCCACTTTTTACCAGGGGTTAAAGTTAACCCCTTGTTTTACCTCGGGTTAGGGTTAGGGTTAATCCCACTTTTTACCAGGGGTTAGAGTTAACCCCTTGTTTTACCTCGGGTTAGGGTTAGGGTTAGGGTTAATCCCACTTTTTACCAGGGGTTAGAGTTAACCCCTTGTTTTACCTCGGGTTAGGGTTCGGGTTAGGGTTAGGGTTAGGGTTAATCCCATTTTTTACCAGGGGTTAAAGTTAACCCCTTGTTTTACCTCGGGTTAGGATTAGGGTTAATCCCACATTTTACCAGGGGTTAGAGTTAACCCCTTGTTTTACCTCAGGTTAGGGTTAGGGTTAGGGTTAATCCCACTTTTTACCAGGGTTAGAGTTAACCCCTTGTTTTACCTCGGGTTAGGGTTAGGGTTAATCCCACTTTTTACCAGGGGTTAGAGTTAACCCCTTGTTTTACCTCGGGTTAGGGTTAGGGTTAGGGTTAATCCCACTTTTTACCAGGGTTAGAGTTAACCCCTTGTTTTACCTCGGGTTGGGGTTAGGGTTAGGGTTAATCCCACTTTTTACCAGGGGTTAGAGTTAACCCCTTGTTTTACCTCGGGTTAGGGTATGGGTTAGGGTTAATCCCACTTTTTACCAGGGGTTAGAGTTAACCCCTTGTTTTACCTCGGGTTAGGGTTCGGGTTAGGGTTAGGGTTAATCCCACTTTTTACCAGGGGTTAGAGTTAACCCCTTGTTTTACCTCGGGTTAGGGTTTGGGTTAGGGTTAGGGTTAATCCCACTTTTTACCAGGGTTAGAGTTAACCCCTTGTTTTACCTTGGGTTAGGGTTAGGGTTAATCCCACTTTTTACCAGGGTTAGAGTTAACCCCTTGTTTTACCTCGGGTTAGGGTTCGGGTTAGGGTTAGGGATAGGGTTAATCCCACTTTTTACCAGGGGCTAGAGTTAACCCCTTGTTTTACCTCGGGTTAGGGTTAGGGTTAGGGTTAATCCCACTTTTTACCAGGGGTTAGAGTTAACCCCTTGTTTTACCTCGGGTTAGGGTTCGGGTTAGGGTTAGGGTTAATCCCACTTTTTACCAGGGGTTAAAGTTAACCCCTTGTTTTACCTCGGGTTAGGATTAGGGTTAATCCCACATTTTACCAGGGGTTAGAGTTAACCCCTTGTTTTACCTCAGGTTAGGGTTAGGGTTAGGGTTAATCCCACTTTTTACCAGGGTTAGAGTTAACCCCTTGTTTTACCTCGGGTTAGGGTTAGGGTTAATCCCACTTTTTACCAGGGGTTAGAGTTAACCCATTGTTTTACCTCGGGTTAGGGTTAGGGTTAATCCCACTTTTTACCAGGGTTAGAGTTAACCCCTTGTTTTACCTCGGGTTGGGGTTAGGGTTAGGGTTAATCCCACTTTTTACCAGGGGTTAGAGTTAACCCCTTGTTTTACCTCGGGTTAGGGTATGGGTTAGGGTTAATCCCACTTTTTACCAGGGGTTAGAGTTAACCCCTTGTTTTAACTCGGGTTAGGGTTCGGGTTAGGGTTAGGGTTAGGGTTAATCCCACTTTTTACCAGGGGTTAGAGTTAACCCCTTGTTTTACCTCGGGTTAGGGTTAGGGTTAATCCCACTTTTTACCAGGGGTTAGATTTAACCCCTTGTTTTACCTCGGGTTAGGGTTTGGGTTAGGGTTAATCCCACTTTTTACCAGGGGTTAGAGTTAACCCCTTGTTTTACCTCGGGTTAGGGTTAGGGTTAGGGTTAATCCCACTTTTTACCAGGGGTTAGAGTTAACCCCTTGTTTTACCTCGGGTTAGGGTTCGGGTTAGGGTTAGGGTTAGGGTTAATCCCACTTTTTACCAGGGGTTAAAGTTAACCCCTTGTTTTACCTCGGGTTAGGATTAGGGTTAATCCCACATTTTACCAGGGGTTAGAGTTAACCCCTTGTTTTACCTCAGGTTAGGGTTAGGGTTAGGGTTAATCCCACTTTTTACCAGGGTTAGAGTTAACCCCTTGTTTTACCTCGGGTTAGGGTTAGGGTTAATCCCACTTTTTACCAGGGGTTAGAGTTAACCCCTTGTTTTACCTCGGGTTAGGGTTAGGGTTAGGGTTAATCCCACTTTTTACCAGGGTTAGAGTTAACCCCTTGTTTTACCTCGGGTTGGGGTTAGGGTTAGGGTTAATCCCACTTTTTACCAGGGGTTTGAGTTAACCCCTTGTTTTACCTCGGGTTAGGGTATGGGTTAGGGTTAATCCCACTTTTTACCAGGGGTTAGAGTTAACCCCTTGTTTTAACTCGGGTTAGGGTTCGGGTTAGGGTTAGGGTTAGGGTTAATCCCACTTTTTACCAGGGGTTAGATTTAACCCCTTGTTTTACCTCGGGTTAGGGTTAGGGTTAATCCCACTTTTTACCAGGGGTTAGAGTTAACCCCTTGTTTTACCTCGGGTTAGGGTTTGGGTTAGGGTTAGGGTTAATCCCACTTTTTACCAGGGTTAGAGTTAACCCCTTGTTTTACCTCGGGTTAGGGTTAGGGTTAATCCCACTTTTTACCAGGGGTTAGAGTTAACCCCTTGTTTTACCTCGGGTTAGGGTTAGGGTTAGGGTTAATCCCACTTTTTACCAGGGTTAGAGTTAACCCCTTGTTTTACCTCGGGTTGGGGTTAGGGTTAGGGTTAATCCCACTTTTTACCAGGGGTTAGAGTTAACCCCTTGTTTTACCTCGGGTTAGGGTATGGGTTAGGGTTAATCCCACTTTTTACCAGGGGTTAGAGTTAACCCCTTGTTTTAACTCGGGTTAGGGTTCGGGTTAGGGTAAGGGTTAGGGTTAATCCCACTTTTTACCAGGGGTTAGAGTTAACCCCTTGTTTTACCTCGGGTTAGGGTTAGGGTTAATCCCACTTTTTACCAGGGGTTAGAGTTAACCCCTTGTTTTACCTCGGGTTAGGGTTTGGGTTAGGGTTAGGGTTAATCCCACTTTTTACCAGGGTTAGAGTTAACCCCTTGTTTTACCTCAGGTTAGGGTTAGGGTTAGGGTTAATCCCACTTTTTACCAGGGTTAGAGTTAACCCCTTGTTTTACCTCGGGTTAGGGTTAGGGTTAATCCCACTTTTTACCAGGGGTTAGAGTTAACCCCTTGTTTTACCTCGGGTTAGGGTTAGGGTTAGGGTTAATCCCACTTTTTACCAGGGTTAGAGTTAACCCCTTGTTTTACCTCGGGTTGGGGTTAGGGTTAGGGTTAATCCCACTTTTTACCAGGGGTTAGAGTTAACCCCTTGTTTTACCTCGGGTTAGGGTATGGGTTAGGGTTAATCCCACTTTTTACCAGGGGTTAGAGTTAACCCCTTGTTTTAACTCGGGTTAGGGTTAGGGTTAATCCCACTTTTTACCAGGGGTTAGAGTTAACCCCTTGTTTTACCTCGGGTTAGGGTTAGGGTTAATCCCACTTTTTACCAGGGGTTAGAGTTAACCCCTTGTTTTACCTCGGGTTAGGGTTTGGGTTAGGGTTAGGGTTAATCCCACTTTTTACCAGGGTTAGAGTTAACCCCTTGTTTTACCTCGGGTTAGGGTTAGGGTTAATCCCACTTTTTACCAGGGGTTAGAGTAAACCCCTTGTTTTACCTCGGGTTAGGGTTAGGGTTAGGGTTAATCCCACTTTTTACCAGGGTTAGAGTTAACCCCTTGTTTTACCTCGGGTTGGGGTTAGGGTTAGGGTTAATCCCACTTTTTACCAGGGGTTAGAGTTAACCCCTTGTTTTACCTCGGGTTAGGGTATGGGTTAGGGTTAATCCCACTTTTTACCAGGGGTTAGAGTTAACCCCTTGTTTTAACTCGGGTTAGGGTTCGGGTTAGGGTTAGGGTTAGGGTTAATCCCACTTTTTACCAGGGGTTAGAGTTAACCCCTTGTTTTACCTCGGGTTAGGGTTAGGGTTAATCCCACTTTTTACCAGGGGTTAGAGTTAACCCCTTGTTTTACCTCGGGTTAGGGTTTGGGTTAGGGTTAGGGTTAATCCCACTTTTTACCAGGGTTAGAGTTAACCCCTTGTTTTACCTCGGGTTAGGGTTAGGGTTAATCCCACTTTTTACCAGGGGTTAGAGTTAACCCCTTGTTTTACCTCGGGTTAGGGTTAGGGTTAGGGTTAATCCCACTTTTTACCAGGGTTAGAGTTAACCCCTTGTTTTACCTCGGGTTGGGGTTAGGGTTAGGGTTAATCCCACTTTTTACCAGGGTTAGAGTTAACCCCTTGTTTTACCTCGGGTTGGGGTTAGGGTTAGGGTTAATCCCACTTTTTACCAGGGGTTAGAGTTAACCCCTTGTTTTACCTCGGGTTAGGGTATGGGTTAGGGTTAATCCCACTTTTTACCAGGGGTTAGAGTTAACCCCTTGTTTTAACTCGGGTTAGGGTTCGGGTTAGGGTAAGGGTTAGGGTTAATCCCACTTTTTACCAGGGGTTAGAGTTAACCCCTTGTTTTACCTCGGGTTAGGGTTAGGGTTAATCCCACTTTTTACCAGGGGTTAGAGTTAACCCCTTGTTTTACCTCGGGTTAGGGTTTGGGTTAGGGTTAGGGTTAATCCCACTTTTTACCAGGGTTAGAGTTAACCCCTTGTTTTACCTCAGGTTAGGGTTAGGGTTAGGGTTAATCCCACTTTTTACCAGGGTTAGAGTTAACCCCTTGTTTTACCTCGGGTTAGGGTTAGGGTTAATCCCACTTTTTACCAGGGGTTAGAGTTAACCCCTTGTTTTACCTCGGGTTAGGGTTAGGGTTAGGGTTAATCCCACTTTTTACCAGGGTTAGAGTTAACCCCTTGTTTTACCTCGGGTTGGGGTTAGGGTTAGGGTTAATCCCACTTTTTACCAGGGGTTAGAGTTAACCCCTTGTTTTACCTCGGGTTAGGGTATGGGTTAGGGTTAATCCCACTTTTTACCAGGGGTTAGAGTTAACCCCTTGTTTTAACTCGGGTTAGGGTTCGGGTTAGGGTTAGGGTTAGGGTTAATCCCACTTTTTACCAGGGGTTAGAGTTAACCCCTTGTTTTACCTCGGGTTAGGGTTAGGGTTAATCCCACTTTTTACCAGGGGTTAGAGTTAACCCCTTGTTTTACCTCGGGTTAGGGTTTGGGTTAGGGTTAGGGTTAATCCCACTTTTTACCAGGGTTAGAGTTAACCCCTTGTTTTACCTCGGGTTAGGGTTAGGGTTAATCCCACTTTTTACCAGGGGTTAGAGTAAACCCCTTGTTTTACCTCGGGTTAGGGTTAGGGTTAGGGTTAATCCCACTTTTTACCAGGGTTAGAGTTAACCCCTTGTTTTACCTCGGGTTGGGGTTAGGGTTAGGGTTAATCCCACTTTTTACCAGGGGTTAGAGTTAACCCCTTGTTTTACCTCGGGTTAGGGTATGGGTTAGGGTTAATCCCACTTTTTACCAGGGGTTAGAGTTAACCCCTTGTTTTAACTCGGGTTAGGGTTCGGGTTAGGGTTAGGGTTAGGGTTAATCCCACTTTTTACCAGGGGTTAGAGTTAACCCCTTGTTTTACCTCGGGTTAGGGTTAGGGTTAATCCCACTTTTTACCAGGGGTTAGAGTTAACCCCTTGTTTTACCTCGGGTTAGGGTTTGGGTTAGGGTTAGGGTTAATCCCACTTTTTACCAGGGTTAGAGTTAACCCCTTGTTTTACCTCGGGTTAGGGTTAGGGTTAATCCCACTTTTTACCAGGGGTTAGAGTTAACCCCTTGTTTTACCTCGGGTTAGGGTTAGGGTTAGGGTTAATCCCACTTTTTACCAGGGTTAGAGTTAACCCCTTGTTTTACCTCGGGTTGGGGTTAGGGTTAGGGTTAATCCCACTTTTTACCAGGGGTTAGAGTTAACCCCTTGTTTTACCTCGGGTTAGGGTATGGGTTAGGGTTAATCCCACTTTTTACCAGGGGTTAGAGTTAACCCCTTGTTTTAACTCGGGTTAGGGTTCGGGTTAGGGTTAGGGTTAATCCCACTTTTTACCAGGGGTTAGAGTTAACCCCTTGTTTTACCTCGGGTTAGGGTTTGGGTTAGGGTTAGGGTTAATCCCACTTTTTACCAGGGTTAGAGTTAACCCCTTGTTTTACCTTGGGTTAGGGTTAGGGTTAGGGTTAATCCCACTTTTTACCAGGGTTAGAGTTAACCCCTTGTTTTACCTCGGGTTAGGGTTCGGGTTAGGGTTAGGGATAGGGTAAATCCCACTTTTTACCAGGGGTTAAAGTTAACCCCTTGTTTTACCTCGGGTTAGGGTTAGGGTTAGGGTTAATCCCACTTTTTACCAGGGGTTAGAGTTAACCCCTTGTTTTACCTCGGGTTAGGGTTAGGGTTAGGGTTAATCCCACTTTTTACCAGGGGTTAGAGTTAACCCCTTGTTTTACCTCGGGTTAGGGTTCGGGTTAGGGTTAGGGTTAGGGTTAATCCCACTTTTTACCAGGGGTTAAAGTTAACCCCTTGTTTTACCTCGGGTTAGGATTAGGGTTAATCCCACATTTTACCAGGGGTTAGAGTTAACCCCTTGTTTTACCTCAGGTTAGGGTTAGGGTTAGGGTTAATCCCACTTTTTACCAGGGTTAGAGTTAACCCCTTGTTTTACCTCGGGTTAGGGTTAGGGTTAATCCCACTTTTTACCAGGGGTTAGAGTTAACCCCTTGTTTTACCTCGGGTTAGGGTTAGGGTTAGGGTTAATCCCACTTTTTACCAGGGTTAGAGTTAACCCCTTGTTTTACCTCGGGTTGGGGTTAGGGTTAGGGTTAATCCCACTTTTTACCAGGGGTTAGAGTTAACCCCTTGTTTTACCTCGGGTTAGGGTATGGGTTAGGGTTAATCCCACTTTTTACCAGGGGTTAGAGTTAACCCCTTGTTTTAACTCGGGTTAGGGTTCGGGTTAGGGTTAGGGTTAGGGTTAATCCCACTTTTTACCAGGGGTTAGAGTTAACCCCTTGTTTTACCTCGGGTTAGGGTTAGGGTTAATCCCACTTTTTACCAGGGGTTAGATTTAACCCCTTGTTTTACCTCGGGTTAGGGTTTGGGTTAGGGTTAATCCCACTTTTTACCAGGGGTTAGAGTTAACCCCTTGTTTTACCTCGGGTTAGGGTTAGGGTTAGGGTTAATCCCACTTTTTACCAGGGGTTAGAGTTAACCCCTTGTTTTACCTCGGGTTAGGGTTCGGGTTAGGGTTAGGGTTAGGGTTAATCCCACTTTTTACCAGGGGTTAAAGTTAACCCCTTGTTTTACCTCGGGTTAGGATTAGGGTTAATCCCACATTTTACCAGGGGTTAGAGTTAACCCCTTGTTTTACCTCAGGTTAGGGTTAGGGTTAGGGTTAATCCCACTTTTTACCAGGGTTAGAGTTAACCCCTTGTTTTACCTCGGGTTAGGGTTAGGGTTAATCCCACTTTTTACCAGGGGTTAGAGTTAACCCCTTGTTTTACCTCGGGTTAGGGTTAGGGTTAGGGTTAATCCCACTTTTTACCAGGGTTAGAGTTAACCCCTTGTTTTACCTCGGGTTGGGGTTAGGGTTAGGGTTAATCCCACTTTTTACCAGGGGTTAGAGTTAACCCCTTGTTTTACCTCGGGTTAGGGTATGGGTTAGGGTTAATCCCACTTTTTACCAGGGGTTAGAGTTAACCCCTTGTTTTAACTCGGGTTAGGGTTCGGGTTAGGGTTAGGGTTAGGGTTAATCCCACTTTTTACCAGGGGTTAGATTTAACCCCTTGTTTTACCTCGGGTTAGGGTTAGGGTTAATCCCACTTTTTACCAGGGGTTAGAGTTAACCCCTTGTTTTACCTCGGGTTAGGGTTTGGGTTAGGGTTAGGGTTAATCCCACTTTTTACCAGGGTTAGAGTTAACCCCTTGTTTTACCTCGGGTTAGGGTTAGGGTTAATCCCACTTTTTACCAGGGGTTAGAGTAAACCCCTTGTTTTACCTCGGGTTAGGGTTAGGGTTAGGGTTAATCCCACTTTTTACCAGGGTTAGAGTTAACCCCTTGTTTTACCTCGGGTTGGGGTTAGGGTTAGGGTTAATCCCACTTTTTACCAGGGGTTAGAGTTAACCCCTTGTTTTACCTCGGGTTAGGGTATGGGTTAGGGTTAATCCCACTTTTTACCAGGGGTTAGAGTTAACCCCTTGTTTTAACTCGGGTTAGGGTTCGGGTTAGGGTTAGGGTTAGGGTTAATCCCACTTTTTACCAGGGGTTAGAGTTAACCCCTTGTTTTACCTCGGGTTAGGGTTAGGGTTAATCCCACTTTTTACCAGGGGTTAGAGTTAACCCCTTGTTTTACCTCGGGTTAGGGTTAGGGTTAATCCCACTTTTTACCAGGGGTTAAAGTTAACCCCTTGTTTTACCTCGGGTTAGGATTAGGGTTAATCCCACATTTTACCAGGGGTTAGAGTTAACCCCTTGTTTTACCTCAGGTTAGGGTTAGGGTTAGGGTTAATCCCACTTTTTACCAGGGTTAGAGTTAACCCCTTGTTTTACCTCGGGTTAGGGTTAGGGTTAATCCCACTTTTTACCAGGGGTTAGAGTAAACCCCTTGTTTTACCTCGGGTTAGGGTTAGGGTTAGGGTTAATCCCACTTTTTACCAGGGTTAGAGTTAACCCCTTGTTTTACCTCGGGTTGGGGTTAGGGTTAGGGTTAATCCCACTTTTTACCAGGGGTTAGAGTTAACCCCTTGTTTTACCTCGGGTTAGGGTATGGGTTAGGGTTAATCCCACTTTTTACCAGGGGTTAGAGTTAACCCCTTGTTTTAACTCGGGTTAGGGTTCGGGTTAGGGTAAGGGTTAGGGTTAATCCCACTTTTTACCAGGGGTTAGAGTTAACCCCTTGTTTTACCTCGGGTTAGGGTTAGGGTTAATCCCACTTTTTACCAGGGGTTAGAGTTAACCCCTTGTTTTACCTCGGGTTAGGGTTTGGGTTAGGGTTAGGGTTAATCCCACTTTTTACCAGGGTTAGAGTTAACCCCTTGTTTTACCTCAGGTTAGGGTTAGGGTTAGGATTAATCCCACTTTTTACCAGGGTTAGAGTTAACCCCTTGTTTTACCTCGGGTTAGGGTTAGGGTTAATCCCACTTTTTACCAGGGGTTAGAGTTAACCCCTTGTTTTAACTCGGGTTAGGGTTCGGGTTAGGGTTAGGGTTAGGGTTAATCCCACTTTTTACCAGGGGTTAGAGTTAACCTCTTGTTTTACCTCGGGTTAGGGTTAGGGTTAATCCCACTTTTTACCAGGGGTTAGAGTTAACCCCTTGTTTTACCTCGGGTTAGGGTTTGGGTTAGGGTTAGGGTTAATCCCACTTTTTACCAGGGTTAGAGTTAACCCCTTGTTTTACCTCGGGTTAGGGTTAGGGTTAATCCCACTTTTTACCAGGGGTTAGAGTTAACCCCTTGTTTTAACTCGGGTTAGGGTTCGGGTTAGGGTTAGGGTTAGGGTTAATCCCACTTTTAACCAGGGGTTAGAGTTAACCCCTTGTTTTACCTCGGGTTAGGGTATGGGTTAGGGTTAATCCCACTTTTTACCAGGGGTTAGAGTTAACCCCTTGTTTTAACTCGGGTTAGGGTTCGGGTTAGGGTTAATCCCACTTTTTACCAGGGGTTAGAGTTAACCCCTTGTTGTACCTCGGGTTAGGGTTAGGGTTAATCCCACTTTTTACCAGGGGTTAGAGTTAACCCCTTGTTTTACCTCGGGTTAGGGTTTGGGTTAGGGTTAGGGTTAATCCCACTTTTTACCAGGGTTAGAGTTAACCCCTTGTTTTACCTCGGGTTAGGGTTAGGGTTAATCCCACTTTTTACCAGGGGTTAGAGTAAACCCCTTGTATTACCTCGGGTTAGGGTTAGGGTTAGGGTTAATCCCACTTTTTACCAGGGTTAGAGTTAACCCCTTGTTTTACCTCGGGTTGGGGTTAGGGTTAGGGTTAATCCCACTTTTTACCAGGGGTTAGAGTTAACCCCTTGTTTTACCTCGGGTTAGGGTATGGGTTAGGGTTAATCCCACTTTTTACCAGGGGTTAGAGTTAACCCCTTGTTTTAACTCGGGTTAGGGTTCGGGTTAGGGTTAGAGTTAGGGTTAATCCCACTTTTTACCAGGGGTTAGAGTTAACCCCTTGTTTTACCTCGGGTTAGGGTTAGGGTTAATCCCACTTTTTACCAGGGGTTAGAGTTAACCCCTTGTTTTACCTCGGGTTAGGGTTTGGGTTAGGGTTAGGGTTAATCCCACTTTTTACCAGGGTTAGAGTTAACCCCTTGTTTTACCTCGGGTTAGGGTTAGGGTTAATCCCACTTTTTACCAGGGGTTAGAGTTAACCCCTTGTTTTACCTCGGGTTAGGGTTAGGGTTAGGGTTAATCCCACTTTTTACCAGGGTTAGAGTTAACCCCTTGTTTTACCTCGGGTTGGGGTTAGGGTTAGGGTTAATCCCACTTTTTACCAGGGGTTAGAGTTAACCCCTTGTTTTACCTCGGGTTAGGGTATGGGTTAGGGTTAATCCCACTTTTTACCAGGGGTTAGAGTTAACCCCTTGTTTTAACTCGGGTTAGGGTTCGGGTTAGGGTTAGGGTTAGGTTTAATCCCACTTTTTACCAGGGGTTAGAGTTAACCCCTTGTTTTACCTCGGGTTAGGGTTAGGGTTAATCCCACTTTTTACCAGGGGTTAGAGTTAACCCCTTGTCTTACCTCGGGTTAGGGTTTGGGTTAGGGTTAGGGTTAATCCCACTTTTTACCAGGGGTTAGAGTTAACCCCTTGTTTTACCTCGGGTTAGGGTTAGGGTTAATCCCACTTTTTACCAGGGGTTAGAGTTAACCCCTTGTTTTACCTCGGGTTAGGGTTTGGGTTAGGGTTAGGGTTAATCCCACTTTTTACCAGGGTTAGAGTTAACCCCTTGTTTTACCTCGGGTTAGGGTTCGGGTAAGGGTTAGGGTTAGGGTTAATCCCACTTTTTACCAGGGGTTAGAGTTAACCCCTTGTTTTACCTCGGGTTAGGGTTAGGGTTAGGGTTAATCCCACTTTTTACCAGGGGTTAAAGTTAACCCCTTGTTTTACCTCGGGTTAGGGTTAGGGTTAGGGTTAATCCCACTTTTTACCAGGGGTTAGAGTTAACCCCTTGTTTTACCTTGGGTTAGGGTTAGGGTTAGGGTTAATCCCACTTTTTACCAGGGTTAGAGTTAACCCCTTGTTTTACCTCGGGTTAGGGTTCGGGTTAGGGTTAGGGATAGGGTAAATCCCACTTTTTACCAATGGTTAAAGTTAACCCCTTGTTTTACCTCGGGTTAGGGTTAGGGTTAGGGTTAATCCCACTTTTTACCAGGGGTTAGAGTTAACCCCTTGTTTTACCTCGGGTTAGGGTTAGGGTTAGGGTTAATCCCACTTTTTACCAGGGGTTAGAGTTAACCCCTTGTTTTACCTCGGGTTAGGGTTCGGGTTAGGGTTAGGGTTAGGGTTAATCCCATTTTTTACCAGGGGTTAAAGTTAACCCCTTGTTTTACCTCGGGTTAGGATTAGGGTTAATCCCACATTTTACCAGGGGTTAGAGTTAACCCCTTGTTTTACCTCAGGTTAGGGTTAGGGTTAGGGTTAATCCCACTTTTTACCAGGGTTAGAGTTAACCCCTTGTTTTACCTCGGGTTAGGGTTAGGGTTAATCCCACTTTTTACCAGGGGTTAGAGTTAACCCCTTGTTTTACCTCGGGTTAGGGTTAGGGTTAGGGTTAATCCCACTTTTTACCAGGGTTAGAGTTAACCCCTTGTTTTACCTCGGGTTGGGGTTAGGGTTAGGGTTAATCCCACTTTTTACCAGGGGTTAGAGTTAACCCCTTGTTTTACCTCGGGTTAGGGTATGGGTTAGGGTTAATCCCACTTTTTACCAGGGGTTAGAGTTAACCCCTTGTTTTACCTCGGGTTAGGGTTCGGGTTAGGGTTAGGGTTAATCCCACTTTTTACCAGGGGTTAGAGTTAACCCCTTGTTTTACCTCGGGTTAGGGTTTGGGTTAGGGTTAGGGTTAATCCCACTTTTTACCAGGGTTAGAGTTAACCCCTTGTTTTACCTTGGGTTAGGGTTAGGGTTAATCCCACTTTTTACCAGGGTTAGAGTTAACCCCTTGTTTTACCTCGGGTTAGGGTTCGGGTTAGGGTTAGGGATAGGGTTAATCCCACTTTTTACCAGGGGCTAGAGTTAACCCCTTGTTTTACCTCGGGTTAGGGTTAGGGTTAGGGTTAATCCCACTTTTTACCAGGGGTTAGAGTTAACCCCTTGTTTTACCTCGGGTTAGGGTTCGGGTTAGGGTTAGGGTTAATCCCACTTTTTACCAGGGGTTAAAGTTAACCCCTTGTTTTACCTCGGGTTAGGATTAGGGTTAATCCCACATTTTACCAGGGGTTAGAGTTAACCCCTTGTTTTACCTCAGGTTAGGGTTAGGGTTAGGGTTAATCCCACTTTTTACCAGGGTTAGAGTTAACCCCTTGTTTTACCTCGGGTTAGGGTTAGGGTTAATCCCACTTTTTACCAGGGGTTAGAGTTAACCCATTGTTTTACCTCGGGTTAGGGTTAGGGTTAATCCCACTTTTTACCAGGGTTAGAGTTAACCCCTTGTTTTACCTCGGGTTGGGGTTAGGGTTAGGGTTAATCCCACTTTTTACCAGGGGTTAGAGTTAACCCCTTGTTTTACCTCGGGTTAGGGTATGGGTTAGGGTTAATCCCACTTTTTACCAGGGGTTAGAGTTAACCCCTTGTTTTAACTCGGGTTAGGGTTCGGGTTAGGGTTAGGGTTAGGGTTAATCCCACTTTTTACCAGGGGTTAGAGTTAACCCCTTGTTTTACCTCGGGTTAGGGTTAGGGTTAATCCCACTTTTTACCAGGGGTTAGATTTAACCCCTTGTTTTACCTCGGGTTAGGGTTTGGGTTAGGGTTAATCCCACTTTTTACCAGGGGTTAGAGTTAACCCCTTGTTTTACCTCGGGTTAGGGTTAGGGTTAGGGTTAATCCCACTTTTTACCAGGGGTTAGAGTTAACCCCTTGTTTTACCTCGGGTTAGGGTTCGGGTTAGGGTTAGGGTTAGGGTTAATCCCACTTTTTACCAGGGGTTAAAGTTAACCCCTTGTTTTACCTCGGGTTAGGATTAGGGTTAATCCCACATTTTACCAGGGGTTAGAGTTAACCCCTTGTTTTACCTCAGGTTAGGGTTAGGGTTAGGGTTAATCCCACTTTTTACCAGGGTTAGAGTTAACCCCTTGTTTTACCTCGGGTTAGGGTTAGGGTTAATCCCACTTTTTACCAGGGGTTAGAGTTAACCCCTTGTTTTACCTCGGGTTAGGGTTAGGGTTAGGGTTAATCCCACTTTTTACCAGGGTTAGAGTTAACCCCTTGTTTTACCTCGGGTTGGGGTTAGGGTTAGGGTTAATCCCACTTTTTACCAGGGGTTTGAGTTAACCCCTTGTTTTACCTCGGGTTAGGGTATGGGTTAGGGTTAATCCCACTTTTTACCAGGGGTTAGAGTTAACCCCTTGTTTTAACTCGGGTTAGGGTTCGGGTTAGGGTTAGGGTTAGGGTTAATCCCACTTTTTACCAGGGGTTAGATTTAACCCCTTGTTTTACCTCGGGTTAGGGTTAGGGTTAATCCCACTTTTTACCAGGGGTTAGAGTTAACCCCTTGTTTTACCTCGGGTTAGGGTTTGGGTTAGGGTTAGGGTTAATCCCACTTTTTACCAGGGTTAGAGTTAACCCCTTGTTTTACCTCGGGTTAGGGTTAGGGTTAATCCCACTTTTTACCAGGGGTTAGAGTTAACCCCTTGTTTTACCTCGGGTTAGGGTTAGGGTTAGGGTTAATCCCACTTTTTACCAGGGTTAGAGTTAACCCCTTGTTTTACCTCGGGTTGGGGTTAGGGTTAGGGTTAATCCCACTTTTTACCAGGGGTTAGAGTTAACCCCTTGTTTTACCTCGGGTTAGGGTATGGGTTAGGGTTAATCCCACTTTTTACCAGGGGTTAGAGTTAACCCCTTGTTTTAACTCGGGTTAGGGTTCGGGTTAGGGTAAGGGTTAGGGTTAATCCCACTTTTTACCAGGGGTTAGAGTTAACCCCTTGTTTTACCTCGGGTTAGGGTTAGGGTTAATCCCACTTTTTACCAGGGGTTAGAGTTAACCCCTTGTTTTACCTCGGGTTAGGGTTTGGGTTAGGGTTAGGGTTAATCCCACTTTTTACCAGGGTTAGAGTTAACCCCTTGTTTTACCTCAGGTTAGGGTTAGGGTTAGGGTTAATCCCACTTTTTACCAGGGTTAGAGTTAACCCCTTGTTTTACCTCGGGTTAGGGTTAGGGTTAATCCCACTTTTTACCAGGGGTTAGAGTTAACCCCTTGTTTTACCTCGGGTTAGGGTTAGGGTTAGGGTTAATCCCACTTTTTACCAGGGTTAGAGTTAACCCCTTGTTTTACCTCGGGTTGGGGTTAGGGTTAGGGTTAATCCCACTTTTTACCAGGGGTTAGAGTTAACCCCTTGTTTTACCTCGGGTTAGGGTATGGGTTAGGGTTAATCCCACTTTTTACCAGGGGTTAGAGTTAACCCCTTGTTTTAACTCGGGTTAGGGTTCGGGTTAGGGTTAGGGTTAGGGTTAATCCCACTTTTTACCAGGGGTTAGAGTTAACCCCTTGTTTTACCTCGGGTTAGGGTTAGGGTTAATCCCACTTTTTACCAGGGGTTAGAGTTAACCCCTTGTTTTACCTCGGGTTAGGGTTTGGGTTAGGGTTAGGGTTAATCCCACTTTTTACCAGGGTTAGAGTTAACCCCTTGTTTTACCTCGGGTTAGGGTTAGGGTTAATCCCACTTTTTACCAGGGGTTAGAGTAAACCCCTTGTTTTACCTCGGGTTAGGGTTAGGGTTAGGGTTAATCCCACTTTTTACCAGGGTTAGAGTTAACCCCTTGTTTTACCTCGGGTTGGGGTTAGGGTTAGGGTTAATCCCACTTTTTACCAGGGGTTAGAGTTAACCCCTTGTTTTACCTCGGGTTAGGGTATGGGTTAGGGTTAATCCCACTTTTTACCAGGGGTTAGAGTTAACCCCTTGTTTTAACTCGGGTTAGGGTTCGGGTTAGGGTTAGGGTTAGGGTTAATCCCACTTTTTACCAGGGGTTAGAGTTAACCCCTTGTTTTACCTCGGGTTAGGGTTAGGGTTAATCCCACTTTTTACCAGGGGTTAGAGTTAACCCCTTGTTTTACCTCGGGTTAGGGTTTGGGTTAGGGTTAGGGTTAATCCCACTTTTTACCAGGGTTAGAGTTAACCCCTTGTTTTACCTCGGGTTAGGGTTAGGGTTAATCCCACTTTTTACCAGGGGTTAGAGTTAACCCCTTGTTTTACCTCGGGTTAGGGTTAGGGTTAGGGTTAATCCCACTTTTTACCAGGGTTAGAGTTAACCCCTTGTTTTACCTCGGGTTGGGGTTAGGGTTAGGGTTAATCCCACTTTTTACCAGGGGTTAGAGTTAACCCCTTGTTTTACCTCGGGTTAGGGTATGGGTTAGGGTTAATCCCACTTTTTACCAGGGGTTAGAGTTAACCCCTTGTTTTAACTCGGGTTAGGGTTCGGGTTAGGGTTAGGGTTAATCCCACTTTTTACCAGGGGTTAGAGTTAACCCCTTGTTTTACCTCGGGTTAGGGTTTGGGTTAGGGTTAGGGTTAATCCCACTTTTTACCAGGGTTAGAGTTAACCCCTTGTTTTACCTTGGGTTAGGGTTAGGGTTAGGGTTAATCCCACTTTTTACCAGGGTTAGAGTTAACCCCTTGTTTTACCTCGGGTTAGGGTTCGGGTTAGGGTTAGGGATAGGGTAAATCCCACTTTTTACCAGGGGTTAAAGTTAACCCCTTGTTTTACCTCGGGTTAGGGTTAGGGTTAGGGTTAATCCCACTTTTTACCAGGGGTTAGAGTTAACCCCTTGTTTTACCTCGGGTTAGGGTTAGGGTTAGGGTTAATCCCACTTTTTACCAGGGGTTAGAGTTAACCCCTTGTTTTACCTCGGGTTAGGGTTCGGGTTAGGGTTAGGGTTAGGGTTAATCCCACTTTTTACCAGGGGTTAAAGTTAACCCCTTGTTTTACCTCGGGTTAGGATTAGGGTTAATCCCACATTTTACCAGGGGTTAGAGTTAACCCCTTGTTTTACCTCAGGTTAGGGTTAGGGTTAGGGTTAATCCCACTTTTTACCAGGGTTAGAGTTAACCCCTTGTTTTACCTCGGGTTAGGGTTAGGGTTAATCCCACTTTTTACCAGGGGTTAGAGTTAACCCCTTGTTTTACCTCGGGTTAGGGTTAGGGTTAGGGTTAATCCCACTTTTTACCAGGGTTAGAGTTAACCCCTTGTTTTACCTCGGGTTGGGGTTAGGGTTAGGGTTAATCCCACTTTTTACCAGGGGTTAGAGTTAACCCCTTGTTTTACCTCGGGTTAGGGTATGGGTTAGGGTTAATCCCACTTTTTACCAGGGGTTAGAGTTAACCCCTTGTTTTAACTCGGGTTAGGGTTCGGGTTAGGGTTAGGGTTAGGGTTAATCCCACTTTTTACCAGGGGTTAGAGTTAACCCCTTGTTTTACCTCGGGTTAGGGTTAGGGTTAATCCCACTTTTTACCAGGGGTTAGATTTAACCCCTTGTTTTACCTCGGGTTAGGGTTTGGGTTAGGGTTAATCCCACTTTTTACCAGGGGTTAGAGTTAACCCCTTGTTTTACCTCGGGTTAGGGTTAGGGTTAGGGTTAATCCCACTTTTTACCAGGGGTTAGAGTTAACCCCTTGTTTTACCTCGGGTTAGGGTTCGGGTTAGGGTTAGGGTTAGGGTTAATCCCACTTTTTACCAGGGGTTAAAGTTAACCCCTTGTTTTACCTCGGGTTAGGATTAGGGTTAATCCCACATTTTACCAGGGGTTAGAGTTAACCCCTTGTTTTACCTCAGGTTAGGGTTAGGGTTAGGGTTAATCCCACTTTTTACCAGGGTTAGAGTTAACCCCTTGTTTTACCTCGGGTTAGGGTTAGGGTTAATCCCACTTTTTACCAGGGGTTAGAGTTAACCCCTTGTTTTACCTCGGGTTAGGGTTAGGGTTAGGGTTAATCCCACTTTTTACCAGGGTTAGAGTTAACCCCTTGTTTTACCTCGGGTTGGGGTTAGGGTTAGGGTTAATCCCACTTTTTACCAGGGGTTAGAGTTAACCCCTTGTTTTACCTCGGGTTAGGGTATGGGTTAGGGTTAATCCCACTTTTTACCAGGGGTTAGAGTTAACCCCTTGTTTTAACTCGGGTTAGGGTTCGGGTTAGGGTTAGGGTTAGGGTTAATCCCACTTTTTACCAGGGGTTAGATTTAACCCCTTGTTTTACCTCGGGTTAGGGTTAGGGTTAATCCCACTTTTTACCAGGGGTTAGAGTTAACCCCTTGTTTTACCTCGGGTTAGGGTTTGGGTTAGGGTTAGGGTTAATCCCACTTTTTACCAGGGTTAGAGTTAACCCCTTGTTTTACCTCGGGTTAGGGTTAGGGTTAATCCCACTTTTTACCAGGGGTTAGAGTAAACCCCTTGTTTTACCTCGGGTTAGGGTTAGGGTTAGGGTTAATCCCACTTTTTACCAGGGTTAGAGTTAACCCCTTGTTTTACCTCGGGTTGGGGTTAGGGTTAGGGTTAATCCCACTTTTTACCAGGGGTTAGAGTTAACCCCTTGTTTTACCTCGGGTTAGGGTATGGGTTAGGGTTAATCCCACTTTTTACCAGGGTTAGAGTTAACCCCTTGTTTTACCTCGGGTTAGGGTTAGGGTTAATCCCACTTTTTACCAGGGGTTAGAGTTAACCCCTTGTTTTACCTCGGGTTAGGGTTAGGGTTAGGGTTAATCCCACTTTTTACCAGGGTTAGAGTTAACCCCTTGTTTTACCTCGGGTTGGGGTTAGGGTTAGGGTTAATCCCACTTTTTACCAGGGGTTAGAGTTAACCCCTTGTTTTACCTCGGGTTAGGGTATGGGTTAGGGTTAATCCCACTTTTTACCAGGGGTTAGAGTTAACCCCTTGTTTTAACTCGGGTTAGGGTTCGGGTTAGGGTTAGGGTTAGGGTTAATCCCACTTTTTACCAGGGGTTAGATTTAACCCCTTGTTTTACCTCGGGTTAGGGTTAGGGTTAATCCCACTTTTTACCAGGGGTTAGAGTTAACCCCTTGTTTTACCTCGGGTTAGGGTTTGGGTTAGGGTTAGGGTTAATCCCACTTTTTACCAGGGTTAGAGTTAACCCCTTGTTTTACCTCGGGTTAGGGTTAGGGTTAATCCCACTTTTTACCAGGGGTTAGAGTAAACCCCTTGTTTTACCTCGGGTTAGGGTTAGGGTTAGGGTTAATCCCACTTTTTACCAGGGTTAGAGTTAACCCCTTGTTTTACCTCGGGTTGGGGTTAGGGTTAGGGTTAATCCCACTTTTTACCAGGGGTTAGAGTTAACCCCTTGTTTTACCTCGGGTTAGGGTATGGGTTAGGGTTAATCCCACTTTTTACCAGGGGTTAGAGTTAACCCCTTGTTTTAACTCGGGTTAGGGTTCGGGTTAGGGTTAGGGTTAGGGTTAATCCCACTTTTTACCAGGGGTTAGAGTTAACCCCTTGTTTTACCTCGGGTTAGGGTTAGGGTTAATCCCACTTTTTACCAGGGGTTAGAGTTAACCCCTTGTTTTACCTCGGGTTAGGGTTTGGGTTAGGGTTAGGGTTAATCCCACTTTTTACCAGGGTTAGAGTTAACCCCTTGTTTTACCTCAGGTTAGGGTTAGGGTTAGGGTTAATCCCACTTTTTACCAGGGTTAGAGTTAACCCCTTGTTTTACCTCGGGTTAGGGTTAGGGTTAATCCCACTTTTTACCAGGGGTTAGAGTTAACCCCTTGTTTTACCTCGGGTTAGGGTTAATCCCACTTTTTACCAGGGTTAGAGTTAACCCCTTGTTTTACCTCGGGTTGGGGTTAGGGTTAGGGTTAATCCCACTTTTTACCAGGGGTTAGAGTTAACCCCTTGTTTTACCTCGGGTTAGGGTATGGGTTAGGGTTAATCCCACTTTTTACCAGGGGTTAGAGTTAACCCCTTGTTTTACCTCGGGTTAGGGTATGGGTTAGGGTTAATCCCACTTTTTACCAGGGGTTAGAGTTAACCCCTTGTTTTAACTCGGGTTAGGGTTCGGGTTAGGGTTAGGGTTAGGGTTAATCCCACTTTTTACCAGGGGTTAGAGTTAACCCCTTGTTTTACCTCGGGTTAGGGTTAGGGTTAATCCCACTTTTTACCAGGGGTTAGAGTTAACCCCTTGTTTTACCTCGGGTTAGGGTTTGGGTTAGGGTTAGGGTTAATCCCACTTTTTACCAGGGTTAGAGTTAACCCCTTGTTTTACCTCGGGTTAGGGTTAGGGTTAATCCCACTTTTTACCAGGGGTTAGAGTAAACCCCTTGTTTTACCTCGGGTTAGGGTTAGGGTTAGGGTTAATCCCACTTTTTACCAGGGTTAGAGTTAACCCCTTGTTTTACCTCGGGTTGGGGTTAGGGTTAGGGTTAATCCCACTTTTTACCAGGGGTTAGAGTTAACCCCTTGTTTTACCTCGGGTTAGGGTATGGGTTAGGGTTAATCCCACTTTTTACCAGGGGTTAGAGTTAACCCCTTGTTTTAACTCGGGTTAGGGTTCGGGTTAAGGTTAGGGTTAGGGTTAATCCCACTTTTTACCAGGGGTTAGAGTTAACCCCTTGTTTTACCTCGGGTTAGGGTTAGGGTTAATCCCACTTTTTACCAGGGGTTAGAGTTAACCCCTTGTTTTACCTCGGGTTAGGGTTTGGGTTAGGGTTAGGGTTAATCCCACTTTTTACCAGGGTTAGAGTTAACCCCTTGTTTTACCTCGGGTTAGGGTTAGGGTTAATCCCACTTTTTACCAGGGGTTAGAGTAAACCCCTTGTTTTACCTCGGGTTAGGGTTAGGGTTAGGGTTAATCCCACTTTTTACCAGGGTTAGAGTTAACCCCTTGTTTTACCTCGGGTTGGGGTTAGGGTTAGGGTTAATCCCACTTTTTACCAGGGGTTAGAGTTAACCCCTTGTTTTACCTCGGGTTAGGGTATGGGTTAGGGTTAATCCCACTTTTTACCAGGGGTTAGAGTTAACCCCTTGTTTTAACTCGGGTTAGGGTTCGGGTTAGGGTTAGGGTTAGGGTTAATCCCACTTTTTACCAGGGGTTAGAGTTAACCCCTTGTTTTACCTCGGGTTAGGGTTAGGGTTAATCCCACTTTTTACCAGGGGTTAGAGTTAACCCCTTGTTTTACCTCGGGTTAGGGTTTGGGTTAGGGTTAGGGTTAATCCCACTTTTTACCAGGGTTAGAGTTAACCCCTTGTTTTACCTCAGGTTAGGGTTAGGGTTAATCCCACTTTTTACCAGGGTTAGAGTTAACCCCTTGTTTTACCTCGGGTTAGGGTTAGGGTTAATCCCACTTTTTACCAGGGGTTAGAGTTAACCCCTTGTTTTACCTCGGGTTAGGGTTAGGGTTAGGGTTAATCCCACTTTTTACCAGGGTTAGAGTTAACCCCTTGTTTTACCTCGGGTTGGGGTTAGGGTTAGGGTTAATCCCACTTTTTACCAGGGGTTAGAGTTAACCCCTTGTTTTACCTCGGGTTAGGGTATGGGGTAGGGTTAATCCCACTTTTTACCAGGGGTTAGAGTTAACCCCTTGTTTTAACTCGGGTTAGGGTTCGGGTTAGGGTTAGGGTTAGGGTTAATCCCACTTTTTACCAGGGGTTAGAGTTAACCCCTTGTTTTACCTCGGGTTAGGGTTAGGGTTAATCCCACTTTTTACCAGGGGTTAGATTTACCCCTTGTTTTAACTCGGGTTAGGGTTCGGGTTAGGGTTAGGGTTAGGGTTAATCCCACTTTTTACCAGGGGTTAGAGTTAACCCCTTGTTTTACCTCGGGTTAGGGTTAGGGTTAATCCCACTTTTTACCAGGGGTTAGAGTTAACCCCTTGTTTTACCTCGGGTTAGGGTTTGGGTTAGGGTTAGGGTTAATCCCACTTTTTACCAGGGTTAGAGTTAACCCCTTGTTTTACCTCGGGTTAGGGTTAGGGTTAATCCCACTTTTTACCAGGGGTTAGAGTAAACCCCTTGTTTTACCTCGGGTTAGGGTTAGGGTTAGGGTTAATCCCACTTTTTACCAGGGTTAGAGTTAACCCCTTGTTTTACCTCGGGTTGGGGTTAGGGTTAGGGTTAATCCCACTTTTTACCAGGGGTTAGAGTTAACCCCTTGTTTTACCTCGGGTTAGGGTATGGGTTAGGGTTAATCCCACTTTTTACCAGGGGTTAGAGTTAACCCCTTGTTTTAACTCGGGTTAGGGTTCGGGTTAGGGTTAGGGTTAGGGTTAATCCCACTTTTTACCAGGGGTTAGAGTTAACCCCTTGTTTTACCTCGGGTTAGGGTTAGGGTTAATCCCACTTTTTACCAGGGGTTAGAGTTAACCCCTTGTTTTACCTCGGGTTAGGGTTTGGGTTAGGGTTAGGGTTAATCCCACTTTTTACCAGGGTTAGAGTTAACCCCTTGTTTTACCTCGGGTTAGGGTTAGGGTTAATCCCACTTTTTACCAGGGGTTAGAGTAAACCCCTTGTTTTACCTCGGGTTAGGGTTAGGGTTAGGGTTAATCCCACTTTTTACCAGGGGTTAGAGTTAACCCCTTGTTTTACCTCGGGTTAGGGTATGGGTTAGGGTTAATCCCACTTTTTACCAGGGGTTAGAGTTAACCCCTTGTTTTAACTCGGGTTAGGGTTCGGGTTAGGGTTAGGGTTAGGGTTAATCCCACTTTTTACCAGGGGTTAGAGTTAACCCCTTGTTTTACCTCGGGTTAGGGTTAGGGTTAATCCCACTTTTTACCAGGGGTTAGAGTTAACCCCTTGTTTTACCTCGGGTTAGGGTTTGGGTTAGGGTTAGGGTTAATCCCACTTTTTACCAGGGTTAGAGTTAACCCCTTGTTTTACCTCGGGTTAGGGTTAGGGTTAATCCCACTTTTTACCAGGGGTTAGAGTTAACCCCTTGTTTTACCTCGGGTTAGGGTTAGGGTTAGGGTTAATCCCACTTTTTACCAGGGTTAGAGTTAACCCCTTGTTTTACCTCGGGTTGGGGTTAGGGTTAGGGTTAATCCCACTTTTTACCAGGGGTTAGAGTTAACCCCTTGTTTTACCTCGGGTTAGGGTATGGGTTAGGGTTAATCCCACTTTTTACCAGGGGTTAGAGTTAACCCCTTGTTTTAACTCGGGTTAGGGTTCGGGTTAGGGTTAGGGTTAATCCCACTTTTTACCAGGGGTTAGAGTTAACCCCTTGTTTTACCTCGGGTTAGGGTTTGGGTTAGGGTTAGGGTTAATCCCACTTTTTACCAGGGTTAGAGTTAACCCCTTGTTTTACCTTGGGTTAGGGTTAGGGTTAGGGTTAATCCCACTTTTTACCAGGGTTAGAGTTAACCCCTTGTTTTACCTCGGGTTAGGGTTCGGGTTAGGGTTAGAGATAGGGTAAATCCCACTTTTTACCAGGGGTTAAAGTTAACCCCTTGTTTTACCTCGGGTTAGGGTTAGGGTTAGGGTTAATCCCACTTTTTACCAGGGGTTAGAGTTAACCCCTTGTTTTACCTCGGGTTAGGGTTAGGGTTAGGGTTAATCCCACTTTTTACCAGGGGTTAGAGTTAACCCCTTGTTTTACCTCGGGTTAGGGTTCGGGTTAGGGTTAGGGTTAGGGTTAATCCCACTTTTTACCAGGGGTTAAAGTTAACCCCTTGTTTTACCTCGGGTTAGGATTAGGGTTAATCCCACATTTTACCAGGGGTTAGAGTTAACCCCTTGTTTTACCTCAGGTTAGGGTTAGGGTTAGGGTTAATCCCACTTTTTACCAGGGTTAGAGTTAACCCCTTGTTTTACCTCGGGTTAGGGTTAGGGTTAATCCCACTTTTTACCAGGGGTTAGAGTTAACCCCTTGTTTTACCTCGGGTTAGGGTTAGGGTTAGGGTTAATCCCACTTTTTACCAGGGTTAGAGTTAACCCCTTGTTTTACCTCGGGTTGGGGTTAGGGTTAGGGTTAATCCCACTTTTTACCAGGGGTTAGAGTTAACCCCTTGTTTTACCTCGGGTTAGGGTATGGGTTAGGGTTAATCCCACTTTTTACCAGGGGTTAGAGTTAACCCCTTGTTTTAACTCGGGTTAGGGTTCGGGTTAGGGTTAGGGTTAGGGTTAATCCCACTTTTTACCAGGGGTTAGAGTTAACCCCTTGTTTTACCTCGGGTTAGGGTTAGGGTTAATCCCACTTTTTACCAGGGGTTAGATTTAACCCCTTGTTTTACCTCGGGTTAGGGTTTGGGTTAGGGTTAATCCCACTTTTTACCAGGGGTTAGAGTTAACCCCTTGTTTTACCTCGGGTTAGGGTTAGGGTTAGGGTTAATCCCACTTTTTACCAGGGGTTAGAGTTAACCCCTTGTTTTACCTCGGGTTAGGGTTCGGGTTAGGGTTAGGGTTAGGGTTAATCCCACTTTTTACCAGGGGTTAAAGTTAACCCCTTGTTTTACCTCGGGTTAGGATTAGGGTTAATCCCACATTTTACCAGGGGTTAGAGTTAACCCCTTGTTTTACCTCAGGTTAGGGTTAGGGTTAGGGTTAATCCCACTTTTTACCAGGGTTAGAGTTAACCCCTTGTTTTACCTCGGGTTAGGGTTAGGGTTAATCCCACTTTTTACCAGGGGTTAGAGTTAACCCCTTGTTTTACCTCGGGTTAGGGTTAGGGTTAGGGTTAATCCCACTTTTTACCAGGGTTAGAGTTAACCCCTTGTTTTACCTCGGGTTGGGGTTAGGGTTAGGGTTAATCCCACTTTTTACCAGGGGTTAGAGTTAACCCCTTGTTTTACCTCGGGTTAGGGTATGGGTTAGGGTTAATCCCACTTTTTACCAGGGGTTAGAGTTAACCCCTTGTTTTAACTCGGGTTAGGGTTCGGGTTAGGGTTAGGGTTAGGGTTAATCCCACTTTTTACCAGGGGTTAGATTTAACCCCTTGTTTTACCTCGGGTTAGGGTTAGGGTTAATCCCACTTTTTACCAGGGGTTAGAGTTAACCCCTTGTTTTACCTCGGGTTAGGGTTTGGGTTAGGGTTAGGGTTAATCCCACTTTTTACCAGGGTTAGAGTTAACCCCTTGTTTTACCTCGGGTTAGGGTTAGGGTTAATCCCACTTTTTACCAGGGGTTAGAGTAAACCCCTTGTTTTACCTCGGGTTAGGGTTAGGGTTAGGGTTAATCCCACTTTTTACCAGGGTTAGAGTTAACCCCTTGTTTTACCTCGGGTTGGGGTTAGGGTTAGGGTTAATCCCACTTTTTACCAGGGGTTAGAGTTAACCCCTTGTTTTACCTCGGGTTAGGGTATGGGTTAGGGTTAATCCCACTTTTTACCAGGGGTTAGAGTTAACCCCTTGTTTTAACTCGGGTTAGGGTTCGGGTTAGGGTTAGGGTTAGGGTTAATCCCACTTTTTACCAGGGGTTAGAGTTAACCCCTTGTTTTACCTCGGGTTAGGGTTAGGGTTAATCCCACTTTTTACCAGGGGTTAGAGTTAACCCCTTGTTTTACCTCGGGTTAGGGTTTGGGTTAGGGTTAGGGTTAATCCCACTTTTTACCAGGGTTAGAGTTAACCCCTTGTTTTACCTCAGGTTAGGGTTAGGGTTAGGGTTAATCCCACTTTTTACCAGGGTTAGAGTTAACCCCTTGTTTTACCTCGGGTTAGGGTTAGGGTTAATCCCACTTTTTACCAGGGGTTAGAGTTAACCCCTTGTTTTACCTCGGGTTAGGGTTAATCCCACTTTTTACCAGGGTTAGAGTTAACCCCTTGTTTTACCTCGGGTTGGGGTTAGGGTTAGGGTTAATCCCACTTTTTACCAGGGGTTAGAGTTAACCCCTTGTTTTACCTCGGGTTAGGGTATGGGTTAGGGTTAATCCCACTTTTTACCAGGGGTTAGAGTTAACCCCTTGTTTTACCTCGGGTTAGGGTATGGGTTAGGGTTAATCCCACTTTTTACCAGGGGTTAGAGTTAACCCCTTGTTTTAACTCGGGTTAGGGTTCGGGTTAGGGTTAGGGTTAGGGTTAATCCCACTTTTTACCAGGGTTAGAGTTAACCCCTTGTTTTACCTCGGGTTAGGGTTAGGGTTAATCCCACTTTTTACCAGGGGTTAGAGTAAACCCCTTGTTTTACCTCGGGTTAGGGTTAGGGTTAGGGTTAATCCCACTTTTTACCAGGGTTAGAGTTAACCCCTTGTTTTACCTCGGGTTGGGGTTAGGGTTAGGGTTAATCCCACTTTTTACCAGGGGTTAGAGTTAACCCCTTGTTTTAACTCGGGTTAGGGTTCGGGTTAGGGTTAGGGTTAGGGTTAATCCCACTTTTTACCAGGGGTTAGAGTTAACCCCTTGTTTTACCTCGGGTTAGGGTTAGGGTTAATCCCACTTTTTACCAGGGTTAGAGTTAACCCCTTGTTTTACCTCGGGTTGGGGTTAGGGTTAGGGTTAATCCCACTTTTTACCAGGGGTTAGAGTTAACCCCTTGTTTTACCTCGGGTTAGGGTATGGGTTAGGGTTAATCCCACTTTTTACCAGGGGTTAGAGTTAACCCCTTGTTTTAACTCGGGTTAGGGTTCGGGTTAGGGTTAGGGTTAGGGTTAATCCCACTTTTTACCAGGGGTTAGAGTTAACCCCTTGTTTTACCTCGGGTTAGGGTTAGGGTTAATCCCACTTTTTACCAGGGGTTAGATTTAACCCCTTGTTTTACCTCGGGTTAGGGTTTGGGTTAGGGTTAATCCCACTTTTTACCAGGGGTTAGAGTTAACCCCTTGTTTTACCTCGGGTTAGGGTTAGGGTTAGGGTTAATCCCACTTTTTACCAGGGGTTAGAGTTAACCCCTTGTTTTACCTCGGGTTAGGGTTCGGGTTAGGGTTAGGGTTAGGGTTAATCCCACTTTTTACCAGGGGTTAAAGTTAACCCCTTGTTTTACCTCGGGTTAGGATTAGGGTTAATCCCACATTTTACCAGGGGTTAGAGTTAACCCCTTGTTTTACCTCAGGTTAGGGTTAGGGTTAGGGTTAATCCCACTTTTTACCAGGGTTAGAGTTAACCCCTTGTTTTACCTCGGGTTAGGGTTAGGGTTAATCCCACTTTTTACCAGGGGTTAGAGTTAACCCCTTGTTTTACCTCGGGTTAGGGTTAGGGTTAGGGTTAATCCCACTTTTTACCAGGGTTAGAGTTAACCCCTTGTTTTACCTCGGGTTGGGGTTAGGGTTAGGGTTAATCCCACTTTTTACCAGGGGTTAGAGTTAACCCCTTGTTTTACCTCGGGTTAGGGTATGGGTTAGGGTTAATCCCACTTTTTACCAGGGGTTAGAGTTAACCCCTTGTTTTAACTCGGGTTAGGGTTCGGGTTAGGGTTAGGGTTAGGGTTAATCCCACTTTTTACCAGGGGTTAGATTTAACCCCTTGTTTTACCTCGGGTTAGGGTTAGGGTTAATCCCACTTTTTACCAGGGGTTAGAGTTAACCCCTTGTTTTACCTCGGGTTAGGGTTTGGGTTAGGGTTAGGGTTAATCCCACTTTTTACCAGGGTTAGAGTTAACCCCTTGTTTTACCTCGGGTTAGGGTTAGGGTTAATCCCACTTTTTACCAGGGGTTAGAGTAAACCCCTTGTTTTACCTCGGGTTAGGGTTAGGGTTAGGGTTAATCCCACTTTTTACCAGGGTTAGAGTTAACCCCTTGTTTTACCTCGGGTTGGGGTTAGGGTTAGGGTTAATCCCACTTTTTACCAGGGGTTAGAGTTAACCCCTTGTTTTACCTCGGGTTAGGGTATGGGTTAGGGTTAATCCCACTTTTTACCAGGGGTTAGAGTTAACCCCTTGTTTTAACTCGGGTTAGGGTTCGGGTTAGGGTTAGGGTTAGGGTTAATCCCACTTTTTACCAGGGGTTAGAGTTAACCCCTTGTTTTACCTCGGGTTAGGGTTAGGGTTAATCCCACTTTTTACCAGGGGTTAGAGTTAACCCCTTGTTTTACCTCGGGTTAGGGTTTGGGTTAGGGTTAGGGTTAATCCCACTTTTTACCAGGGTTAGAGTTAACCCCTTGTTTTACCTCAGGTTAGGGTTAGGGTTAGGGTTAATCCCACTTTTTACCAGGGTTAGAGTTAACCCCTTGTTTTACCTCGGGTTAGGGTTAGGGTTAATCCCACTTTTTACCAGGGGTTAGAGTTAACCCCTTGTTTTACCTCGGGTTAGGGTTAATCCCACTTTTTACCAGGGTTAGAGTTAACCCCTTGTTTTACCTCGGGTTGGGGTTAGGGTTAGGGTTAATCCCACTTTTTACCAGGGGTTAGAGTTAACCCCTTGTTTTACCTCGGGTTAGGGTATGGGTTAGGGTTAATCCCACTTTTTACCAGGGGTTAGAGTTAACCCCTTGTTTTACCTCGGGTTAGGGTATGGGTTAGGGTTAATCCCACTTTTTACCAGGGGTTAGAGTTAACCCCTTGTTTTAACTCGGGTTAGGGTTCGGGTTAGGGTTAGGGTTAGGGTTAATCCCACTTTTTACCAGGGGTTAGAGTTAACCCCTTGTTTTACCTCGGGTTAGGGTTAGGGTTAATCCCACTTTTTACCAGGGGTTAGAGTTAACCCCTTGTTTTACCTCGGGTTAGGGTTTGGGTTAGGGTTAGGGTTAATCCCACTTTTTACCAGGGTTAGAGTTAACCCCTTGTTTTACCTCGGGTTAGGGTTAGGGTTAATCCCACTTTTTACCAGGGGTTAGAGTAAACCCCTTGTTTTACCTCGGGTTAGGGTTAGGGTTAGGGTTAATCCCACTTTTTACCAGGGTTAGAGTTAACCCCTTGTTTTACCTCGGGTTGGGGTTAGGGTTAGGGTTAATCCCACTTTTTACCAGGGGTTAGAGTTAACCCCTTGTTTTACCTCGGGTTAGGGTATGGGTTAGGGTTAATCCCACTTTTTACCAGGGGTTAGAGTTAACCCCTTGTTTTAACTCGGGTTAGGGTTCGGGTTAAGGTTAGGGTTAGGGTTAATCCCACTTTTTACCAGGGGTTAGAGTTAACCCCTTGTTTTACCTCGGGTTAGGGTTAGGGTTAATCCCACTTTTTACCAGGGGTTAGAGTTAACCCCTTGTTTTACCTCGGGTTAGGGTTTGGGTTAGGGTTAGGGTTAATCCCACTTTTTACCAGGGTTAGAGTTAACCCCTTGTTTTACCTCGGGTTAGGGTTAGGGTTAATCCCACTTTTTACCAGGGGTTAGAGTAAACCCCTTGTTTTACCTCGGGTTAGGGTTAGGGTTAGGGTTAATCCCACTTTTTACCAGGGTTAGAGTTAACCCCTTGTTTTACCTCGGGTTGGGGTTAGGGTTAGGGTTAATCCCACTTTTTACCAGGGGTTAGAGTTAACCCCTTGTTTTACCTCGGGTTAGGGTATGGGTTAGGGTTAATCCCACTTTTTACCAGGGGTTAGAGTTAACCCCTTGTTTTAACTCGGGTTAGGGTTCGGGTTAGGGTTAGGGTTAGGGTTAATCCCACTTTTTACCAGGGGTTAGAGTTAACCCCTTGTTTTACCTCGGGTTAGGGTTAGGGTTAATCCCACTTTTTACCAGGGGTTAGAGTTAACCCCTTGTTTTACCTCGGGTTAGGGTTTGGGTTAGGGTTAGGGTTAATCCCACTTTTTACCAGGGTTAGAGTTAACCCCTTGTTTTACCTCAGGTTAGGGTTAGGGTTAGGGTTAATCCCACTTTTTACCAGGGTTAGAGTTAACCCCTTGTTTTACCTCGGGTTAGGGTTAGGGTTAATCCCACTTTTTACCAGGGGTTAGAGTTAACCCCTTGTTTTACCTCGGGTTAGGGTTAGGGTTAGGGTTAATCCCACTTTTTACCAGGGTTAGAGTTAACCCCTTGTTTTACCTCGGGTTGGGGTTAGGGTTAGGGTTAATCCCACTTTTTACCAGGGGTTAGAGTTAACCCCTTGTTTTACCTCGGGTTAGGGTATGGGTTAGGGTTAATCCCACTTTTTACCAGGGGTTAGAGTTAACCCCTTGTTTTAACTCGGGTTAGGGTTCGGGTTAGGGTTAGGGTTAGGGTTAATCCCACTTTTTACCAGGGGTTAGAGTTAACCCCTTGTTTTACCTCGGGTTAGGGTTAGGGTTAATCCCACTTTTTACCAGGGGTTAGATTTACCCCTTGTTTTAACTCGGGTTAGGGTTCGGGTTAGGGTTAGGGTTAGGGTTAATCCCACTTTTTACCAGGGGTTAGAGTTAACCCCTTGTTTTACCTCGGGTTAGGGTTAGGGTTAATCCCACTTTTTACCAGGGGTTAGAGTTAACCCCTTGTTTTACCTCGGGTTAGGGTTTGGGTTAGGGTTAGGGTTAATCCCACTTTTTACCAGGGTTAGAGTTAACCCCTTGTTTTACCTCGGGTTAGGGTTAGGGTTAATCCCACTTTTTACCAGGGGTTAGAGTAAACCCCTTGTTTTACCTCGGGTTAGGGTTAGGGTTAGGGTTAATCCCACTTTTTACCAGGGTTAGAGTTAACCCCTTGTTTTACCTCGGGTTGGGGTTAGGGTTAGGGTTAATCCCACTTTTTACCAGGGGTTAGAGTTAACCCCTTGTTTTAACTCGGGTTAGGGTTCGGGTTAGGGTTAGGGTTAGGGTTAATCCCACTTTTTACCAGGGGTTAGAGTTAACCCCTTGTTTTACCTCGGGTTAGGGTTAGGGTTAATCCCACTTTTTACCAGGGGTTAGAGTTAACCCCTTGTTTTACCTCGGGTTAGGGTTTGGGTTAGGGTTAGGGTTAATCCCACTTTTTACCAGGGTTAGAGTTAACCCCTTGTTTTACCTCGGGTTAGGGTTAGGGTTAATCCCACTTTTTACCAGGGGTTAGAGTAAACCCCTTGTTTTACCTCGGGTTAGGGTTAGAGTTAGGGTTAATCCCACTTTTTACCAGGGGTTAGAGTTAACCCCTTGTTTTACCTCGGGTTAGGGTATGGGTTAGGGTTAATCCCACTTTTTACCAGGGGTTAGAGTTAACCCCTTGTTTTAACTCGGGTTAGGGTTCGGGTTAGGGTTAGGGTTAGGGTTAATCCCACTTTTTACCAGGGGTTAGAGTTAACCCCTTGTTTTACCTCGGGTTAGGGTTAGGGTTAATCCCACTTTTTACCAGGGGTTAGAGTTAACCCCTTGTTTTACCTCGGGTTAGGGTTTGGGTTAGGGTTAGGGTTAATCCCACTTTTTACCAGGGGTTAGAGTTAACCCCTTGTTTTACCTCGGGTTAGGGTATGGGTTAGGGTTAATCCCACTTTTTACCAGGGGTTAGAGTTAACCCCTTGTTTTAACTCGGGTTAGGGTTCGGGTTAGGGTTAGGGTTAGGGTTAATCCCACTTTTTACCAGGGGTTAGAGTTAACCCCTTGTTTTACCTCGGGTTAGGGTTAGGGTTAATCCCACTTTTTACCAGGGTTAGAGTTAACCCCTTGTTTTACCTCGGGTTAGGGTTAGGGTTAATCCCACTTTTTACCAGGGGTTAGAGTAAACCCCTTGTTTTACCTCGGGTTAGGGTTAGGGTTAGGGTTAATCCCACTTTTTACCAGGGTTAGAGTTAACCCCTTGTTTTACCTCGGGTTGGGGTTAGGGTTAGGGTTAATCCCACTTTTTACCAGGGGTTAGAGTTAACCCCTTGTTTTACCTCGGGTTAGGGTATGGGTTAGGGTTAATCCCACTTTTTACCAGGGGTTAGAGTTAACCCCTTGTTTTAACTCGGGTTAGGGTTCGGGTTAGGGTTAGGGTTAGGGTTAATCCCACTTTTTACCAGGGGTTAGAGTTAACCCCTTGTTTTACCTCGGGTTAGGGTTAGGGTTAATCCCACTTTTTACCAGGGGTTAGAGTTAACCCCTTGTTTTACCTCGGGTTAGGGTTTGGGTTAGGGTTAGGGTTAATCCCACTTTTTACCAGGGTTAGAGTTAACCCCTTGTTTTACCTCGGGTTAGGGTTAGGGTTAATCCCACTTTTTACCAGGGGTTAGAGTAAACCCCTTGTTTTACCTCGGGTTAGGGTTAGGGTTAGGGTTAATCCCACTTTTTACCAGGGGTTAGAGTTAACCCCTTGTTTTACCTCGGGTTAGGGTATGGGTTAGGGTTAATCCCACTTTTTACCAGGGGTTAGAGTTAACCCCTTGTTTTAACTCGGGTTAGGGTTCGGGTTAGGGTTAGGGTTAGGGTTAATCCCACTTTTTACCAGGGGTTAGAGTTAACCCCTTGTTTTACCTCGGGTTAGGGTTAGGGTTAATCCCACTTTTTACCAGGGGTTAGAGTTAACCCCTTGTTTTACCTCGGGTTAGGGTTTGGGTTAGGGTTAGGGTTAATCCCACTTTTTACCAGGGGTTAGAGTTAACCCCTTGTTTTACCTCGGGTTAGGGTATGGGTTAGGGTTAATCCCACTTTTTACCAGGGGTTAGAGTTAACCCCTTGTTTTAACTCGGGTTAGGGTTCGGGTTAGGGTTAGGGTTAGGGTTAATCCCACTTTTTACCAGGGGTTAGAGTTAACCCCTTGTTTTACCTCGGGTTAGGGTTAGGGTTAATCCCACTTTTTACCAGGGGTTAGAGTTAACCCCTTGTTTTACCTCGGGTTAGGGTTTGGGTTAGGGTTAGGGTTAATCCCACTTTTTACCAGGGTTAGAGTTAACCCCTTGTTTTACCTCGGGTTAGGGTTAGGGTTAATCCCACTTTTTACCAGGGGTTAGAGTTAACCCCTTGTTTTACCTCGGGTTAGGGTTAGGGTTAGGGTTAATCCCACTTTTTACCAGGGTTAGAGTTAACCCCTTGTTTTACCTCGGGTTGGGGTTAGGGTTAGGGTTAATCCCACTTTTTACCAGGGGTTAGAGTTAACCCCTTGTTTTACCTCGGGTTAGGGTATGGGTTAGGGTTAATCCCACTTTTTACCAGGGGTTAGAGTTAACCCCTTGTTTTAACTCGGGTTAGGGTTCGGGTTAGGGTTAGGGTTAGGGTTAATCCCACTTTTTACCAGGGGTTAGAGTTAACCCCTTGTTTTACCTCGGGTTAGGGTTAGGGTTAATCCCACTTTTTACCAGGGGTTAGAGTTAACCCCTTGTTTTACCTCGGGTTAGGGTTTGGGTTAGGGTTAGGGTTAATCCCACTTTTTACCAGGGTTAGAGTTAACCCCTTGTTTTACCTCGGGTTAGGGTTAGGGTTAATCCCACTTTTTACCAGGGGTTAGAGTAAACCCCTTGTTTTACATCGGGTTAGGGTTAGGGTTAGGGTTAATCCCACTTTTTACCAGGGTTAGAGTTAACCCCTTGTTTTACCTCGGGTTGGGGTTAGGGTTAGGGTTAGGGTTAATCCCACTTTTTACCAGGGGTTAGAGTTAACCCCTTGTTTTACCTCGGGTTAGGGTTAGGGTTAATCCCACTTTTTACCAGGGGTTAGAGTTAACCCCTTGTTTTACCTCGGGTTAGGGTTAGGGTTAATCCCACTTTTTACCAGGGGTTAGAGTTAACCCCTTGTCTTACCTCGGGTTAGGGTTTGGGTTAGGGTTAGGGTTAATCCCACTTTTTACCAGGGGTTAGAGTTAACCCCTTGTTTTACCTCGGGTTAGGGTTAGGGTTAATCCCACTTTTTACCAGGGGTTAGAGTTAACCCCTTGTTTTACCTCGGGTTAGGGTTTGGGTTAGGGTTAGGGTTAATCCCACTTTTTACCAGGGTTAGAGTTAACCCCTTGTTTTACCTCGGGTTAGGGTTCGGGTAAGGGTTAGGATTAGGGTTAATCCCACTTTTTACCAGGGGTTAGAGTTAACCCCTTGTTTTACCTCGGGTTAGGGTTAGGGTTAGGGTTAATCCCACTTTTTACCAGGGGTTAAAGTTAACCCCTTGTTTTACCTCGGGTTAGGGTTAGGGTTAGGGTTAATCCCACTTTTTACCAGGGGTTAGAGTTAACCCCTTGTTTTACCTTGGGTTAGGGTTAGGGTTAGGGTTAATCCCACTTTTTACCAGGGTTAGAGTTAACCCCTTGTTTTACCTCGGGTTAGGGTTCGGGTTAGGGTTAGGGATAGGGTAAATCCCACTTTTTACCAGGGGTTAAAGTTAACCCCTTGTTTTACCTCGGGTTAGGGTTAGGGTTAGGGTTAATCCCACTTTTTACCAGGGGTTAGAGTTAACCCCTTGTTTTACCTCGGGTTAGGGTTAGGGTTAGGGTTAATCCCACTTTTTACCAGGGGTTAGAGTTAACCCCTTGTTTTACCTCGGGTTAGGGTTCGGGTTAGGGTTAGGGTTAGGGTTAATCCCATTTTTTACCAGGGGTTAAAGTTAACCCCTTGTTTTACCTCGGGTTAGGATTAGGGTTAATCCCACATTTTACCAGGGGTTAGAGTTAACCCCTTGTTTTACCTCAGGTTAGGGTTAGGGTTAGGGTTAATCCCACTTTTTACCAGGGTTAGAGTTAACCCCTTGTTTTACCTCGGGTTAGGGTTAGGGTTAATCCCACTTTTTACCAGGGGTTAGAGTTAACCCCTTGTTTTACCTCGGGTTAGGGTTAGGGTTAGGGTTAATCCCACTTTTTACCAGGGTTAGAGTTAACCCCTTGTTTTACCTCGGGTTGGGGTTAGGGTTAGGGTTAATCCCACTTTTTACCAGGGGTTAGAGTTAACCCCTTGTTTTACCTCGGGTTAGGGTATGGGTTAGGGTTAATCCCACTTTTTACCAGGGGTTAGAGTTAACCCCTTGTTTTACCTCGGGTTAGGGTTCGGGTTAGGGTTAGGGTTAATCCCACTTTTTACCAGGGGTTAGAGTTAACCCCTTGTTTTACCTCGGGTTAGGGTTTGGGTTAGGGTTAGGGTTAATCCCACTTTTTACCAGGGTTAGAGTTAACCCCTTGTTTTACCTTGGGTTAGGGTTAGGGTTAATCCCACTTTTTACCAGGGTTAGAGTTAACCCCTTGTTTTACCTCGGGTTAGGGTTCGGGTTAGGGTTAGGGATAGGGTTAATCCCACTTTTTACCAGGGGCTAGAGTTAACCCCTTGTTTTACCTCGGGTTAGGGTTAGGGTTAGGGTTAATCCCACTTTTTACCAGGGGTTAGAGTTAACCCCTTGTTTTACCTCGGGTTAGGGTTCGGGTTAGGGTTAGGGTTAATCCCACTTTTTACCAGGGGTTAAAGTTAACCCCTTGTTTTACCTCGGGTTAGGATTAGGGTTAATCCCACATTTTACCAGGGGTTAGAGTTAACCCCTTGTTTTACCTCAGGTTAGGGTTAGGGTTAGGGTTAATCCCACTTTTTACCAGGGTTAGAGTTAACCCCTTGTTTTACCTCGGGTTAGGGTTAGGGTTAATCCCACTTTTTACCAGGGGTTAGAGTTAACCCATTGTTTTACCTCGGGTTAGGGTTAGGGTTAATCCCACTTTTTACCAGGGTTAGAGTTAACCCCTTGTTTTACCTCGGGTTGGGGTTAGGGTTAGGGTTAATCCCACTTTTTACCAGGGGTTAGAGTTAACCCCTTGTTTTACCTCGGGTTAGGGTATGGGTCAGGGTTAATCCCACTTTTTACCAGGGGTTAGAGTTAACCCCTTGTTTTAACTCGGGTTAGGGTTCGGGTTAGGGTTAGGGTTAGGGTTAATCCCACTTTTTACCAGGGGTTAGAGTTAACCCCTTGTTTTACCTCGGGTTAGGGTTAGGGTTAATCCCACTTTTTACCAGGGGTTAGATTTAACCCCTTGTTTTACCTCGGGTTAGGGTTTGGGTTAGGGTTAATCCCACTTTTTACCAGGGGTTAGAGTTAACCCCTTGTTTTACCTCGGGTTAGGGTTAGGGTTAGGGTTAATCCCACTTTTTACCAGGGGTTAGAGTTAACCCCTTGTTTTACCTCGGGTTAGGGTTCGGGTTAGGGTTAGGGTTAGGGTTAATCCCACTTTTTACCAGGGGTTAAAGTTAACCCCTTGTTTTACCTCGGGTTAGGATTAGGGTTAATCCCACATTTTACCAGGGGTTAGAGTTAACCCCTTGTTTTACCTCAGGTTAGGGTTAGGGTTAGGGTTAATCCCACTTTTTACCAGGGTTAGAGTTAACCCCTTGTTTTACCTCGGGTTAGGGTTAGGGTTAATCCCACTTTTTACCAGGGGTTAGAGTTAACCCCTTGTTTTACCTCGGGTTAGGGTTAGGGTTAGGGTTAATCCCACTTTTTACCAGGGTTAGAGTTAACCCCTTGTTTTACCTCGGGTTGGGGTTAGGGTTAGGGTTAATCCCACTTTTTACCAGGGGTTTGAGTTAACCCCTTGTTTTACCTCGGGTTAGGGTATGGGTTAGGGTTAATCCCACTTTTTACCAGGGGTTAGAGTTAACCCCTTGTTTTAACTCGGGTTAGGGTTCGGGTTAGGGTTAGGGTTAGGGTTAATCCCACTTTTTACCAGGGGTTAGATTTAACCCCTTGTTTTACCTCGGGTTAGGGTTAGGGTTAATCCCACTTTTTACCAGGGGTTAGAGTTAACCCCTTGTTTTACCTCGGGTTAGGGTTTGGGTTAGGGTTAGGGTTAATCCCACTTTTTACCAGGGTTAGAGTTAACCCCTTGTTTTACCTCGGGTTAGGGTTAGGGTTAATCCCACTTTTTACCAGGGGTTAGAGTTAACCCCTTGTTTTACCTCGGGTTAGGGTTAGGGTTAGGGTTAATCCCACTTTTTACCAGGGTTAGAGTTAACCCCTTGTTTTACCTCGGGTTGGGGTTAGGGTTAGGGTTAATCCCACTTTTTACCAGGGGTTAGAGTTAACCCCTTGTTTTACCTCGGGTTAGGGTATGGGTTAGGGTTAATCCCACTTTTTACCAGGGGTTAGAGTTAACCCCTTGTTTTAACTCGGGTTAGGGTTCGGGTTAGGGTAAGGGTTAGGGTTAATCCCACTTTTTACCAGGGGTTAGAGTTAACCCCTTGTTTTACCTCGGGTTAGGGTTAGGGTTAATCCCACTTTTTACCAGGGGTTAGAGTTAACCCCTTGTTTTACCTCGGGTTAGGGTTTGGGTTAGGGTTAGGGTTAATCCCACTTTTTACCAGGGTTAGAGTTAACCCCTTGTTTTACCTCAGGTTAGGGTTAGGGTTAGGGTTAATCCCACTTTTTACCAGGGTTAGAGTTAACCCCTTGTTTTACCTCGGGTTAGGGTTAGGGTTAATCCCACTTTTTACCAGGGGTTAGAGTTAACCCCTTGTTTTACCTCGGGTTAGGGTTAGGGTTAGGGTTAATCCCACTTTTTACCAGGGTTAGAGTTAACCCCTTGTTTTACCTCGGGTTGGGGTTAGGGTTAGGGTTAATCCCACTTTTTACCAGGGGTTAGAGTTAACCCCTTGTTTTACCTCGGGTTAGGGTATGGGTTAGGGTTAATCCCACTTTTTACCAGGGGTTAGAGTTAACCCCTTGTTTTAACTCGGGTTAGGGTTCGGGTTAGGGTTAGGGTTAGGGTTAATCCCACTTTTTACCAGGGGTTAGAGTTAACCCCTTGTTTTACCTCGGGTTAGGGTTAGGGTTAATCCCACTTTTTACCAGGGGTTAGAGTTAACCCCTTGTTTTACCTCGGGTTAGGGTTTGGGTTAGGGTTAGGGTTAATCCCACTTTTTACCAGGGTTAGAGTTAACCCCTTGTTTTACCTCGGGTTAGGGTTAGGGTTAATCCCACTTTTTACCAGGGGTTAGAGTAAACCCCTTGTTTTACCTCGGGTTAGGGTTAGGGTTAGGGTTAATCCCACTTTTTACCAGGGTTAGAGTTAACCCCTTGTTTTACCTCGGGTTGGGGTTAGGGTTAGGGTTAATCCCACTTTTTACCAGGGGTTAGAGTTAACCCCTTGTTTTACCTCGGGTTAGGGTATGGGTTAGGGTTAATCCCACTTTTTACCAGGGGTTAGAGTTAACCCCTTGTTTTAACTCGGGTTAGGGTTCGGGTTAGGGTTAGGGTTAGGGTTAATCCCACTTTTTACCAGGGGTTAGAGTTAACCCCTTGTTTTACCTCGGGTTAGGGTTAGGGTTAATCCCACTTTTTACCAGGGGTTAGAGTTAACCCCTTGTTTTACCTCGGGTTAGGGTTTGGGTTAGGGTTAGGGTTAATCCCACTTTTTACCAGGGTTAGAGTTAACCCCTTGTTTTACCTCGGGTTAGGGTTAGGGTTAATCCCACTTTTTACCAGGGGTTAGAGTTAACCCCTTGTTTTACCTCGGGTTAGGGTTAGGGTTAGGGTTAATCCCACTTTTTACCAGGGTTAGAGTTAACCCCTTGTTTTACCTCGGGTTGGGGTTAGGGTTAGGGTTAATCCCACTTTTTACCAGGGGTTAGAGTTAACCCCTTGTTTTACCTCGGGTTAGGGTATGGGTTAGGGTTAATCCCACTTTTTACCAGGGGTTAGAGTTAACCCCTTGTTTTAACTCGGGTTAGGGTTCGGGTTAGGGTTAGGGTTAATCCCACTTTTTACCAGGGGTTAGAGTTAACCCCTTGTTTTACCTCGGGTTAGGGTTTGGGTTAGGGTTAGGGTTAATCCCACTTTTTACCAGGGTTAGAGTTAACCCCTTGTTTTACCTTGGGTTAGGGTTAGGGTTAGGGTTAATCCCACTTTTTACCAGGGTTAGAGTTAACCCCTTGTTTTACCTCGGGTTAGGGTTCGGGTTAGGGTTAGGGATAGGGTAAATCCCACTTTTTACCAGGGGTTAAAGTTAACCCCTTGTTTTACCTCGGGTTAGGGTTAGGGTTAGGGTTAATCCCACTTTTTACCAGGGGTTAGAGTTAACCCCTTGTTTTACCTCGGGTTAGGGTTAGGGTTAGGGTTAATCCCACTTTTTACCAGGGGTTAGAGTTAACGCCTTGTTTTACCTCGGGTTAGGGTTCGGGTTAGGGTTAGGGTTAGGGTTAATCCCACTTTTTACCAGGGGTTAAAGTTAACCCCTTGTTTTACCTCGGGTTAGGATTAGGGTTAATCCCACATTTTACCAGGGGTTAGAGTTAACCCCTTGTTTTACCTCAGGTTAGGGTTAGGGTTAGGGTTAATCCCACTTTTTACCAGGGTTAGAGTTAACCCCTTGTTTTACCTCGGGTTAGGGTTAGGGTTAATCCCACTTTTTACCAGGGGTTAGAGTTAACCCCTTGTTTTACCTCGGGTTAGGGTTAGGGTTAGGGTTAATCCCACTTTTTACCAGGGTTAGAGTTAACCCCTTGTTTTACCTCGGGTTGGGGTTAGGGTTAGGGTTAATCCCACTTTTTACCAGGGGTTAGAGTTAACCCCTTGTTTTACCTCGGGTTAGGGTATGGGTTAGGGTTAATCCCACTTTTTACCAGGGGTTAGAGTTAACCCCTTGTTTTAACTCGGGTTAGGGTTAGGGTTAGGGTTAATCCCACTTTTTACCAGGGGTTAGAGTTAACCCCTTGTTTTACCTCGGGTTAGGGTTAGGGTTAATCCCACTTTTTACCAGGGGTTAGATTTAACCCCTTGTTTTACCTCGGGTTAGGGTTTGGGTTAGGGTTAATCCCACTTTTTACCAGGGGTTAGAGTTAACCCCTTGTTTTACCTCGGGTTAGGGTTAGGGTTAGGGTTAATCCCACTTTTTACCAGGGGTTAGAGTTAACCCCTTGTTTTACCTCGGGTTAGGGTTCGGGTTAGGGTTAGGGTTAGGGTTAATCCCACTTTTTACCAGGGGTTAAAGTTAACCCCTTGTTTTACCTCGGGTTAGGATTAGGGTTAATCCCACATTTTACCAGGGGTTAGAGTTAACCCCTTGTTTTACCTCAGGTTAGGGTTAGGGTTAGGGTTAATCCCACTTTTTACCAGGGTTAGAGTTAACCCCTTGTTTTACCTCGGGTTAGGGTTAGGGTTAATCCCACTTTTTACCAGGGGTTAGAGTTAACCCCTTGTTTTACCTCGGGTTAGGGTTAGGGTTAGGGTTAATCCCACTTTTTACCAGGGTTAGAGTTAACCCCTTGTTTTACCTCGGGTTGGGGTTAGGGTTAGGGTTAATCCCACTTTTTACCAGGGGTTAGAGTTAACCCCTTGTTTTACCTCGGGTTAGGGTATGGGTTAGGGTTAATCCCACTTTTTACCAGGGGTTAGAGTTAACCCCTTGTTTTAACTCGGGTTAGGGTTCGGGTTAGGGTTAGGGTTAGGGTTAATCCCACTTTTTACCAGGGGTTAGATTTAACCCCTTGTTTTACCTCGGGTTAGGGTTAGGGTTAATCCCACTTTTTACCAGGGGTTAGAGTTAACCCCTTGTTTTACCTCGGGTTAGGGTTTGGGTTAGGGTTAGGGTTAATCCCACTTTTTACCAGGGTTAGAGTTAACCCCTTGTTTTACCTCGGGTTAGGGTTAGGGTTAATCCCACTTTTTACCAGGGGTTAGAGTAAACCCCTTGTTTTACCTCGGGTTAGGGTTAGGGTTAGGGTTAATCCCACTTTTTACCAGGGGTTAGAGTAAACCCCTTGTTTTACCTCGGGTTAGGGTTAGGGTTAGGGTTAATCCCACTTTTTACCAGGGTTAGAGTTAACCCCTTGTTTTACCTCGGGTTGGGGTTAGGGTTAGGGTTAATCCCACTTTTTACCAGGGGTTAGAGTTAACCCCTTGTTTTACCTCGGGTTAGGGTATGGGTTAGGGTTAATCCCACTTTTTACCAGGGGTTAGAGTTAACCCCTTGTTTTAACTCGGGTTAGGGTTCGGGTTAGGGTTAGGGTTAGGGTTAATCCCACTTTTTACCAGGGGTTAGAGTTAACCCCTTGTTTTACCTCGGGTTAGGGTTAGGGTTAATCCCACTTTTTACCAGGGGTTAGAGTTAACCCCTTGTTTTACCTCGGGTTAGGGTTTGGGTTAGGGTTAGGGTTAATCCCACTTTTTACCAGGGTTAGAGTTAACCCCTTGTTTTACCTCAGGTTAGGGTTAGGGTTAGGGTTAATCCCACTTTTTACCAGGGTTAGAGTTAACCCCTTGTTTTACCTCGGGTTAGGGTTAGGGTTAATCCCACTTTTTACCAGGGGTTAGAGTTAACCCCTTGTTTTACCTCGGGTTAGGGTTAATCCCACTTTTTACCAGGGGTTAGAGTTAACCCCTTGTTTTACCTCGGGTTAGGGTTAATCCCACTTTTTACCAGGGGTTAGAGTAAACCCCTTGTTTTACCTCGGGTTAGGGTTAGGGTTAGGGTTAATCCCACTTTTTACCAGGGGTTAGAGTAAACCCCTTGTTTTACCTCGGGTTAGGGTTAGGGTTAGGGTTAATCCCACTTTTTACCAGGGTTAGAGTTAACCCCTTGTTTTACCTCGGGTTGGGGTTAGGGTTAGGGTTAATCCCACTTTTTACCAGGGGTTAGAGTTAACCCCTTGTTTTACCTCGGGTTAGGGTATGGGTTAGGGTTAATCCCACTTTTTACCAGGGGTTAGAGTTAACCCCTTGTTTTAACTCGGGTTAGGGTTCGGGTTAGGGTTAGGGTTAGGGTTAATCCCACTTTTTACCAGGGGTTAGAGTTAACCCCTTGTTTTACCTCGGGTTAGGGTTAGGGTTAATCCCACTTTTTACCAGGGGTTAGAGTTAACCCCTTGTTTTACCTCGGGTTAGGGTTTGGGTTAGGGTTAGGGTTAATCCCACTTTTTACCAGGGTTAGAGTTAACCCCTTGTTTTACCTCAGGTTAGGGTTAGGGTTAGGGTTAATCCCACTTTTTACCAGGGTTAGAGTTAACCCCTTGTTTTACCTCGGGTTAGGGTTAGGGTTAATCCCACTTTTTACCAGGGGTTAGAGTTAACCCCTTGTTTTACCTCGGGTTAGGGTTAATCCCACTTTTTACCAGGGGTTAGAGTTAACCCCTTGTTTTACCTCGGGTTAGGGTATGGGTTAGGGTTAATCCCACTTTTTACCAGGGGTTAGAGTTAACCCCTTGTTTTAACTCGGGTTAGGGTTCGGGTTAGGGTTAGGGTTAGGGTTAATCCCACTTTTTACCAGGGGTTAGAGTTAACCCCTTGTTTTACCTCGGGTTAGGGTTAGGGTTAATCCCACTTTTTACCAGGGGTTAGAGTTAACCCCTTGTTTTACCTCGGGTTAGGGTTTGGGTTAGGGTTAGGGTTAATCCCACTTTTTACCAGGGTTAGAGTTAACCCCTTGTTTTACCTCGGGTTAGGGTTAGGGTTAATCCCACTTTTTACCAGGGGTTAGAGTAAACCCCTTGTTTTACCTCGGGTTAGGGTTAGGGTTAGGGTTAATCCCACTTTTTACCAGGGTTAGAGTTAACCCCTTGTTTTACCTCGGGTTGGGGTTAGGGTTAGGGTTAATCCCACTTTTTACCAGGGGTTAGAGTTAACCCCTTGTTTTACCTCGGGTTAGGGTATGGGTTAGGGTTAATCCCACTTTTTACCAGGGGTTAGAGTTAACCCCTTGTTTTAACTCGGGTTAGGGTTCGGGTTAAGGTTAGGGTTAGGGTTAATCCCACTTTTTACCAGGGGTTAGAGTTAACCCCTTGTTTTACCTCGGGTTAGGGTTAGGGTTAATCCCACTTTTTACCAGGGGTTAGAGTTAACCCCTTGTTTTACCTCGGGTTAGGGTTTGGGTTAGGGTTAGGGTTAATCCCACTTTTTACCAGGGTTAGAGTTAACCCCTTGTTTTACCTCGGGTTAGGGTTAGGGTTAATCCCACTTTTTACCAGGGGTTAGAGTAAACCCCTTGTTTTACCTCGGGTTAGGGTTAGGGTTAGGGTTAATCCCACTTTTTACCAGGGTTAGAGTTAACCCCTTGTTTTACCTCGGGTTGGGGTTAGGGTTAGGGTTAATCCCACTTTTTACCAGGGGTTAGAGTTAACCCCTTGTTTTACCTCGGGTTAGGGTATGGGTTAGGGTTAATCCCACTTTTTACCAGGGGTTAGAGTTAACCCCTTGTTTTAACTCGGGTTAGGGTTCGGGTTAGGGTTAGGGTTAGGGTTAATCCCACTTTTTACCAGGGGTTAGAGTTAACCCCTTGTTTTACCTCGGGTTAGGGTTAGGGTTAATCCCACTTTTTACCAGGGGTTAGAGTTAACCCCTTGTTTTACCTCGGGTTAGGGTTTGGGTTAGGGTTAGGGTTAATCCCACTTTTTACCAGGGTTAGAGTTAACCCCTTGTTTTACCTCAGGTTAGGGTTAGGGTTAGGGTTAATCCCACTTTTTACCAGGGTTAGAGTTAACCCCTTGTTTTACCTCGGGTTAGGGTTAGGGTTAATCCCACTTTTTACCAGGGGTTAGAGTTAACCCCTTGTTTTACCTCGGGTTAGGGTTAGGGTTAGGGTTAATCCCACTTTTTACCAGGGTTAGAGTTAACCCCTTGTTTTACCTCGGGTTGGGGTTAGGGTTAGGGTTAATCCCACTTTTTACCAGGGGTTAGAGTTAACCCCTTGTTTTACCTCGGGTTAGGGTATGGGTTAGGGTTAATCCCACTTTTTACCAGGGGTTAGAGTTAACCCCTTGTTTTAACTCGGGTTAGGGTTCGGGTTAGGGTTAGGGTTAGGGTTAATCCCACTTTTTACCAGGGGTTAGAGTTAACCCCTTGTTTTACCTCGGGTTAGGGTTAGGGTTAATCCCACTTTTTACCAGGGGTTAGATTTACCCCTTGTTTTAACTCGGGTTAGGGTTCGGGTTAGGGTTAGGGTTAGGGTTAATCCCACTTTTTACCAGGGGTTAGAGTTAACCCCTTGTTTTACCTCGGGTTAGGGTTAGGGTTAATCCCACTTTTTACCAGGGGTTAGAGTTAACCCCTTGTTTTACCTCGGGTTAGGGTTTGGGTTAGGGTTAGGGTTAATCCCACTTTTTACCAGGGTTAGAGTTAACCCCTTGTTTTACCTCGGTTTAGGGTTAGGGTTAATCCCACTTTTTACCAGGGGTTAGAGTAAACCCCTTGTTTTACCTCGGGTTAGGGTTAGGGTTAGGGTTAATCCCACTTTTTACCAGGGTTAGAGTTAACCCCTTGTTTTACCTCGGGTTGGGGTTAGGGTTAGGGTTAATCCCACTTTTTACCAGGGGTTAGAGTTAACCCCTTGTTTTACCTCGGGTTAGGGTATGGGTTAGGGTTAATCCCACTTTTTACCAGGGGTTAGAGTTAACCCCTTGTTTTAACTCGGGTTAGGGTTCGGGTTAGGGTTAGGGTTAGGGTTAATCCCACTTTTTACCAGGGGTTAGAGTTAACCCCTTGTTTTACCTCGGGTTAGGGTTAGGGTTAATCCCACTTTTTACCAGGGGTTAGAGTTAACCCCTTGTTTTACCTCGGGTTAGGGTTTGGGTTAGGGTTAGGGTTAATCCCACTTTTTACCAGGGTTAGAGTTAACCCCTTGTTTTACCTCGGGTTAGGGTTAGGGTTAATCCCACTTTTTACCAGGGGTTAGAGTAAACCCCTTGTTTTACCTCGGGTTAGGGTTAGGGTTAGGGTTAATCCCACTTTTTACCAGGGGTTAGAGTTAACCCCTTGTTTTACCTCGGGTTAGGGTATGGGTTAGGGTTAATCCCACTTTTTACCAGGGGTTAGAGTTAACCCCTTGTTTTAACTCGGGTTAGGGTTCGGGTTAGGGTTAGGGTTAGGGTTAATCCCACTTTTTACCAGGGGTTAGAGTTAACCCCTTGTTTTACCTCGGGTTAGGGTTAGGGTTAATCCCACTTTTTACCAGGGGTTAGAGTTAACCCCTTGTTTTACCTCGGGTTAGGGTTTGGGTTAGGGTTAGGGTTAATCCCACTTTTTACCAGGGGTTAGAGTTAACCCCTTGTTTTACCTCGGGTTAGGGTATGGGTTAGGGTTAATCCCACTTTTTACCAGGGGTTAGAGTTAACCCCTTGTTTTAACTCGGGTTAGGGTTCGGGTTAGGGTTAGGGTTAGGGTTAATCCCACTTTTTACCAGGGGTTAGAGTTAACCCCTTGTTTTACCTCGGGTTAGGGTTAGGGTTAATCCCACTTTTTACCAGGGTTAGAGTTAACCCCTTGTTTTACCTCGGGTTAGGGTTAGGGTTAATCCCACTTTTTACCAGGGGTTAGAGTAAACCCCTTGTTTTACCTCGGGTTAGGGTTAGGGTTAGGGTTAATCCCACTTTTTACCAGGGTTAGAGTTAACCCCTTGTTTTACCTCGGGTTGGGGTTAGGGTTAGGGTTAATCCCACTTTTTACCAGGGGTTAGAGTTAACCCCTTGTTTTACCTCGGGTTAGGGTATGGGTTAGGGTTAATCCCACTTTTTACCAGGGGTTAGAGTTAACCCCTTGTTTTAACTCGGGTTAGGGTTCGGGTTAGGGTTAGGGTTAGGGTTAATCCCACTTTTTACCAGGGGTTAGAGTTAACCCCTTGTTTTACCTCGGGTTAGGGTTAGGATTAATCCCACTTTTTACCAGGGGTTAGAGTTAACCCCTTGTTTTACCTCGGGTTAGGGTTTGGGTTAGGGTTAGGGTTAATCCCACTTTTTACCAGGGTTAGAGTTAACCCCTTGTTTTACCTCGGGTTAGGGTTAGGGTTAATCCCACTTTTTACCAGGGGTTAGAGTAAACCCCTTGTTTTACCTCGGGTTAGGGTTAGGGTTAGGGTTAATCCCACTTTTTACCAGGGGTTAGAGTTAACCCCTTGTTTTACCTCGGGTTAGGGTATGGGTTAGGGTTAATCCCACTTTTTACCAGGGGTTAGAGTTAACCCCTTGTTTTAACTCGGGTTAGGGTTCGGGTTAGGGTTAGGGTTAGGGTTAATCCCACTTTTTACCAGGGGTTAGAGTTAACCCCTTGTTTTACCTCGGGTTAGGGTTAGGGTTAATCCCACTTTTTACCAGGGGTTAGAGTTAACCCCTTGTTTTACCTCGGGTTAGGGTTTGGGTTAGGGTTAGGGTTAATCCCACTTTTTACCAGGGGTTAGAGTTAACCCCTTGTTTTACCTCGGGTTAGGGTATGGGTTAGGGTTAATCCCACTTTTTACCAGGGGTTAGAGTTAACCCCTTGTTTTAACTCGGGTTAGGGTTCGGGTTAGGGTTAGGGTTAGGGTTAATCCCACTTTTTACCAGGGGTTAGAGTTAACCCCTTGTTTTACCTCGGGTTAGGGTTAGGGTTAATCCCACTTTTTACCAGGGGTTAGAGTTAACCCCTTGTTTTACCTCGGGTTAGGGTTTGGGTTAGGGTTAGGGTTAATCCCACTTTTTACCAGGGTTAGAGTTAACCCCTTGTTTTACCTCGGGTTAGGGTTAGGGTTAATCCCACTTTTTACCAGGGGTTAGAGTTAACCCCTTGTTTTACCTCGGGTTAGGGTTAGGGTTAGGGTTAATCCCACTTTTTACCAGGGTTAGAGTTAACCCCTTGTTTTACCTCGGGTTGGGGTTAGGGTTAGGGTTAATCCCACTTTTTACCAGGGGTTAGAGTTAACCCCTTGTTTTACCTCGGGTTAGGGTATGGGTTAGGGTTAATCCCACTTTTTACCAGGGGTTAGAGTTAACCCCTTGTTTTAACTCGGGTTAGGGTTCGGGTTAGGGTTAGGGTTAGGGTTAATCCCACTTTTTACCAGGGGTTAGAGTTAACCCCTTGTTTTACCTCGGGTTAGGGTTAGGGTTAATCCCACTTTTTACCAGGGGTTAGAGTTAACCCCTTGTTTTACCTCGGGTTAGGGTTTGGGTTAGGGTTAGGGTTAATCCCACTTTTTACCAGGGTTAGAGTTAACCCCTTGTTTTACCTCGGGTTAGGGTTAGGGTTAATCCCACTTTTTACCAGGGGTTAGAGTAAACCCCTTGTTTTACCTCGGGTTAGGGTTAGGGTTAGGGTTAATCCCACTTTTTACCAGGGTTAGAGTTAACCCCTTGTTTTACCTCGGGTTGGGGTTAGGGTTAGGGTTAATCCCACTTTTTACCAGGGGTTAGAGTTAACCCCTTGTTTTACCTCGGGTTAGGGTATGGGTTAGGGTTAATCCCACTTTTTACCAGGGGTTAGAGTTAACCCCTTGTTTTAACTCGGGTTAGGGTTCGGGTTAGGGTTAGGGTTAGGGTTAATCCCACTTTTTACCAGGGGTTAGAGTTAACCCCTTGTTTTACCTCGGGTTAGGGTTAGGGTTAATCCCACTTTTTACCAGGGGTTAGAGTTAACCCCTTGTTTTACCTCGGGTTAGGGTTTGGGTTAGGGTTAGGGTTAATCCCACTTTTTACCAGGGTTAGAGTTAACCCCTTGTTTTACCTCGGGTTAGGGTTAGGGTTAATCCCACTTTTTACCAGGGGTTAGAGTAAACCCCTTGTTTTACCTCGGGTTAGGGTTAGGGTTAGGGTTAATCCCACTTTTTACCAGGGGTTAGAGTTAACCCCTTGTTTTACCTCGGGTTAGGGTATGGGTTAGGGTTAATCCCACTTTTTACCAGGGGTTAGAGTTAACCCCTTGTTTTAACTCGGGTTAGGGTTCGGGTTAGGGTTAGGGTTAGGGTTAATCCCACTTTTTACCAGGGGTTAGAGTTAACCCCTTGTTTTACCTCGGGTTAGGGTTAGGGTTAATCCCACTTTTTACCAGGGGTTAGAGTTAACCCCTTGTTTTACCTCGGGTTAGGGTTAGGGTTAGGGTTAATCCCACTTTTTACCAGGGTTAGAGTTAACCCCTTGTTTTACCTCGGGTTGGGGTTAGGGTTAGGGTTAATCCCACTTTTTACCAGGGGTTAGAGTTAACCCCTTGTTTTACCTCGGGTTAGGGTATGGGTTAGGGTTAATCCCACTTTTTACCAGGGGTTAGAGTTAACCCCTTGTTTTAACTCGGGTTAGGGTTCGGGTTAGGGTTAGGGTTAGGGTTAATCCCACTTTTTACCAGGGGTTAGAGTTAACCCCTTGTTTTACCTCGGGTTAGGGTTAGGGTTAATCCCACTTTTTACCAGGGGTTAGAGTTAACCCCTTGTTTTACCTCGGGTTAGGGTTTGGGTTAGGGTTAGGGTTAATCCCACTTTTTACCAGGGTTAGAGTTAACCCCTTGTTTTACCTCGGGTTAGGGTTAGGGTTAATCCCACTTTTTACCAGGGGTTAGAGTAAACCCCTTGTTTTACCTCGGGTTAGGGTTAGGGTTAGGGTTAATCCCACTTTTTACCAGGGTTAGAGTTAACCCCTTGTTTTACCTCGGGTTGGGGTTAGGGTTAGGGTTAATCCCACTTTTTACCAGGGGTTAGAGTTAACCCCTTGTTTTACCTCGGGTTAGGGTATGGGTTAGGGTTAATCCCACTTTTTACCAGGGGTTAGAGTTAACCCCTTGTTTTAACTCGGGTTAGGGTTCGGGTTAGGGTTAGGGTTAGGGTTAATCCCACTTTTTACCAGGGGTTAGAGTTAACCCCTTGTTTTACCTCGGGTTAGGGTTAGGGTTAATCCCACTTTTTACCAGGGGTTAGAGTTAACCCCTTGTTTTACCTCGGGTTAGGGTTTGGGTTAGGGTTAGGGTTAATCCCACTTTTTACCAGGGTTAGAGTTAACCCCTTGTTTTACCTCGGGTTAGGGTTAGGGTTAATCCCACTTTTTACCAGGGGTTAGAGTAAACCCCTTGTTTTACCTCGGGTTAGGGTTAGGGTTAGGGTTAATCCCACTTTTTACCAGGGGTTAGAGTTAACCCCTTGTTTTACCTCGGGTTAGGGTATGGGTTAGGGTTAATCCCACTTTTTACCAGGGGTTAGAGTTAACCCCTTGTTTTAACTCGGGTTAGGGTTCGGGTTAGGGTTAGGGTTAGGGTTAATCCCACTTTTTACCAGGGGTTAGAGTTAACCCCTTGTTTTACCTCGGGTTAGGGTTAGGGTTAATCCCACTTTTTACCAGGGGTTAGAGTTAACCCCTTGTTTTACCTCGGGTTAGGGTTTGGGTTAGGGTTAGGGTTAATCCCACTTTTTACCAGGGGTTAGAGTTAACCCCTTGTTTTACCTCGGGTTAGGGTATGGGTTAGGGTTAATCCCACTTTTTACCAGGGGTTAGAGTTAACCCCTTGTTTTAACTCGGGTTAGGGTTCGGGTTAGGGTTAGGGTTAGGGTTAATCCCACTTTTTACCAGGGGTTAGAGTTAACCCCTTGTTTTACCTCGGGTTAGGGTTAGGGTTAATCCCACTTTTTACCAGGGGTTAGAGTTAACCCCTTGTTTTACCTCGGGTTAGGGTTTGGGTTAGGGTTAGGGTTAATCCCACTTTTTACCAGGGTTAGAGTTAACCCCTTGTTTTACCTCGGGTTAGGGTTAGGGTTAATCCCACTTTTTACCAGGGGTTAGAGTTAACCCCTTGTTTTACCTCGGGTTAGGGTTAATCCCACTTTTTACCAGGGTTAGAGTTAACCCCTTGTTTTACCTCGGGTTGGGGTTAGGGTTAGGGTTAATCCCACTTTTTACCAGGGGTTAGAGTTAACCCCTTGTTTTACCTCGGGTTAGGGTATGGGTTAGGGTTAATCCCACTTTTTACCAGGGGTTAGAGTTAACCCCTTGTTTTAACTCGGGTTAGGGTTCGGGTTAGGGTTAGGGTTAGGGTTAATCCCACTTTTTACCAGGGGTTAGAGTTAACCCCTTGTTTTACCTCGGGTTAGGGTTTGGGTTAGGGTTAGGGTTAATCCCACTTTTTACCAGGGTTAGAGTTAACCCCTTGTTTTACCTCGGGTTAGGGTTAGGGTTAATCCCACTTTTTACCAGGGGTTAGAGTTAACCCCTTGTTTTACCTCGGGTTAGGGTTAGGGTTAGGGTTAATCCCACTTTTTACCAGGGTTAGAGTTAACCCCTTGTTTTACCTCGGGTTGGGGTTAGGGTTAGGGTTAATCCCACTTTTTACCAGGGGTTAGAGTTAACCCCTTGTTTTACCTCGGGTTAGGGTATGGGTTAGGGTTAATCCCACTTTTTACCAGGGGTTAGAGTTAACCCCTTGTTTTAACTCGGGTTAGGGTTCGGGTTAGGGTTAGGGTTAGGGTTAATCCCACTTTTTACCAGGGGTTAGAGTTAACCCCTTGTTTTACCTCGGGTTAGGGTTAGGGTTAATCCCACTTTTTACCAGGGGTTAGAGTTAACCCCTTGTTTTACCTCGGGTTAGGGTTTGGGTTAGGGTTAGGGTTAATCCCACTTTTTACCAGGGTTAGAGTTAACCCCTTGTTTTACCTCGGGTTAGGGTTAGGGTTAATCCCACTTTTTACCAGGGGTTAGAGTAAACCCCTTGTTTTACCTCGGGTTAGGGTTAGGGTTAGGGTTAATCCCACTTTTTACCAGGGTTAGAGTTAACCCCTTGTTTTACCTCGGGTTGGGGTTAGGGTTAGGGTTAATCCCACTTTTTACCAGGGGTTAGAGTTAACCCCTTGTTTTACCTCGGGTTAGGGTATGGGTTAGGGTTAATCCCACTTTTTACCAGGGGTTAGAGTTAACCCCTTGTTTTATCTCGGGTTAGGGTTCGGGTTAGGGTTAGGGTTAGGGTTAATCCCACTTTTTACCAGGGGTTAGAGTTAACCCCTTGTTTTACCTCGGGTTAGGGTTAGGGTTAATCCCACTTTTTACCAGGGGTTAGAGTTAACCCCTTGTTTTACCTCGGGTTAGGGTTTGGGTTAGGGTTAGGGTTAATCCCACTTTTTACCAGGGTTAGAGTTAACCCCTTGTTTTACCTCGGGTTAGGGTTAGGGTTAATCCCACTTTTTACCAGGGGTTAGAGTAAACCCCTTGTTTTACCTCGGGTTAGGGTTAGGGTTAGGGTTAATCCCACTTTTTACCAGGGGTTAGAGTTAACCCCTTGTTTTACCTCGGGTTAGGGTATGGGTTAGGGTTAATCCCACTTTTTACCAGGGGTTAGAGTTAACCCCTTGTTTTAACTCGGGTTAGGGTTCGGGTTAGGGTTAGGGTTAGGGTTAATCCCACTTTTTACCAGGGGTTAGAGTTAACCCCTTGTTTTACCTCGGGTTAGGGTTAGGGTTAATCCCACTTTTTACCAGGGGTTAGAGTTAACCCCTTGTTTTACCTCGGGTTAGGGTTAGGGTTAGGGTTAATCCCACTTTTTACCAGGGTTAGAGTTAACCCCTTGTTTTACCTCGGGTTGGGGTTAGGGTTAGGGTTAATCCCACTTTTTACCAGGGGTTAGAGTTAACCCCTTGTTTTACCTCGGGTTAGGGTATGGGTTAGGGTTAATCCCACTTTTTACCAGGGGTTAGAGTTAACCCCTTGTTTTAACTCGGGTTAGGGTTCGGGTTAGGGTTAGGGTTAGGGTTAATCCCACTTTTTACCAGGGGTTAGAGTTAACCCCTTGTTTTACCTCGGGTTAGGGTTAGGGTTAATCCCACTTTTTACCAGGGGTTAGAGTTAACCCCTTGTTTTACCTCGGGTTAGGGTTTGGGTTAGGGTTAGGGTTAATCCCACTTTTTACCAGGGTTAGAGTTAACCCCTTGTTTTACCTCGGGTTAGGGTTAGGGTTAATCCCACTTTTTACCAGGGGTTAGAGTAAACCCCTTGTTTTACCTCGGGTTAGGGTTAGGGTTAGGGTTAATCCCACTTTTTACCAGGGTTAGAGTTAACCCCTTGTTTTACCTCGGGTTGGGGTTAGGGTTAGGGTTAATCCCACTTTTTACCAGGGGTTAGAGTTAACCCCTTGTTTTACCTCGGGTTAGGGTATGGGTTAGGGTTAATCCCACTTTTTACCAGGGGTTAGAGTTAACCCCTTGTTTTAACTCGGGTTAGGGTTCGGGTTAGGGTTAGGGTTAGGGTTAATCCCACTTTTTACCAGGGGTTAGAGTTAACCCCTTGTTTTACCTCGGGTTAGGGTTAGGGTTAATCCCACTTTTTACCAGGGGTTAGAGTTAACCCCTTGTTTTACCTCGGGTTAGGGTTTGGGTTAGGGTTAGGGTTAATCCCACTTTTTACCAGGGTTAGAGTTAACCCCTTGTTTTACCTCGGGTTAGGGTTAGGGTTAATCCCACTTTTTACCAGGGGTTAGAGTAAACCCCTTGTTTTACCTCGGGTTAGGGTTAGGGTTAGGGTTAATCCCACTTTTTACCAGGAGTTAGAGTTAACCCCTTGTTTTACCTCGGGTTAGGGTATGGGTTAGGGTTAATCCCACTTTTTACCAGGGGTTAGAGTTAACCCCTTGTTTTAACTCGGGTTAGGGTTCGGGTTAGGGTTAGGGTTAGGGTTAATCCCACTTTTTACCAGGGGTTAGAGTTAACCCCTTGTTTTACCTCGGGTTAGGGTTAGGGTTAATCCCACTTTTTACCAGGGGTTAGAGTTAACCCCTTGTTTTACCTCGGGTTAGGGTTTGGGTTAGGGTTAGGGTTAATCCCACTTTTTACCAGGGTTAGAGTTAACCCCTTGTTTTACCTCGGGTTAGGGTTAGGGTTAATCCCACTTTTTACCAGGGGTTAGAGTTAACCCCTTGTTTTACCTCGGGTTAGGGTTTGGGTTAGGGTTAGGGTTAATCCCACTTTTTACCAGGGGTTAGAGTTAACCCCTTGTTTTACCTCGGGTTAGGGTATGGGTTAGGGTTAATCCCACTTTTTACCAGGGGTTAGAGTTAACCCCTTGTTTTAACTCGGGTTAGGGTTCGGGTTAGGGTTAGGGTTAGGGTTAATCCCACTTTTTACCAGGGGTTAGAGTTAACCCCTTGTTTTACCTCGGGTTAGGGTTAGGGTTAATCCCACTTTTTACCAGGGGTTAGAGTTAACCCCTTGTTTTACCTCGGGTTAGGGTTTGGGTTAGGGTTAGGGTTAATCCCACTTTTTACCAGGGTTAGAGTTAACCCCTTGTTTTACCTCGGGTTAGGGTTAGGGTTAATCCCACTTTTTACCAGGGGTTAGAGTTAACCCCTTGTTTTACCTCGGGTTAGGGTTAATCCCACTTTTTACCAGGGTTAGAGTTAACCCCTTGTTTTACCTCGGGTTGGGGTTAGGGTTAGGGTTAATCCCACTTTTTACCAGGGGTTAGAGTTAACCCCTTGTTTTACCTCGGGTTAGGGTATGGGTTAGGGTTAATCCCACTTTTTACCAGGGGTTAGAGTTAACCCCTTGTTTTAACTCGGGTTAGGGTTTGGGTTAGGGTTAGGGTTAATCCCACTTTTTACCAGGGGTTAGAGTTAACCCCTTGTTTTACCTCGGGTTAGGGTATGGGTTAGGGTTAATCCCACTTTTTACCAGGGGTTAGAGTTAACCCCTTGTTTTAACTCGGGTTAGGGTTCGGGTTAGGGTTAGGGTTAGGGTTAATCCCACTTTTTACCAGGGTTAGAGTTAACCCCTTGTTTTACCTCGGGTTAGGGTTAGGGTTAATCCCACTTTTTACCAGGGGTTAGAGTAAACCCCTTGTTTTACCTCGGGTTAGGGTTAGGGTTAGGGTTAATCCCACTTTTTACCAGGGTTAGAGTTAACCCCTTGTTTTACCTCGGGTTGGGGTTTGGGTTAGGGTTAGGGTTAGGGTTAATCCCACTTTTTACCAGGGTTAGAGTTAACCCCTTGTTTTACCTCGGGTTAGGGTTAGGGTTAATCCCACTTTTTACCAGGGGTTAGAGTTAACCCCTTGTTTTACCTCGGGTTAGGGTTAGGGTTAATCCCACTTTTTACCAGGGGTTAGAGTTAACCCCTTGTTTTACCTCGGGTTAGGGTTTGGGTTAGGGTTAGGGTTAATCCCACTTTTTACCAGGGTTAGAGTTAACCCCTTGTTTTACCTCGGGTTAGGGTTAGGGTTAATCCCACTTTTTACCAGGGGTTAGAGTTAACCCCTTGTTTTACCTCGGGTTAGGGTTAATCCCACTTTTTACCAGGGTTAGAGTTAACCCCTTGTTTTACCTCGGGTTGGGGTTAGGGTTAGGGTTAATCCCACTTTTTACCAGGGGTTAGAGTTAACCCCTTGTTTTACCTCGGGTTAGGGTATGGGTTAGGGTTAATCCCACTTTTTACCAGGGGTTAGAGTTAACCCCTTGTTTTAACTCGGGTTAGGGTTCGGGTTAGGGTTAGGGTTAGGGTTAATCCCACTTTTTACCAGGGGTTAGAGTTAACCCCTTGTTTTACCTCGGGTTAGGGTTAGGGTTAATCCCACTTTTTACCAGGGGTTAGAGTTAACCCCTTGTTTTACCTCGGGTTAGGGTTTGGGTTAGGGTTAGGGTTAATCCCACTTTTTACCAGGGTTAGAGTTAACCCCTTGTTTTACCTCGGGTTAGGGTTAGGGTTAATCCCACTTTTTACCAGGGGTTAGAGTAAACCCCTTGTTTTACCTCGGGTTAGGGTTAGGGTTAGGGTTAATCCCACTTTTTACCAGGGTTAGAGTTAACCCCTTGTTTTACCTCGGGTTGGGGTTAGGGTTAGGGTTAATCCCACTTTTTACCAGGGGTTAGAGTTAACCCCTTGTTTTACCTCGGGTTAGGGTATGGGTTAGGGTTAATCCCACTTTTTACCAGGGGTTAGAGTTAACCCCTTGTTTTAACTCGGGTTAGGGTTCGGGTTAGGGTTAGGGTTAGGGTTAATCCCACTTTTTACCAGGGGTTAGAGTTAACCCCTTGTTTTACCTCGGGTTAGGGTTAGGGTTAATCCCACTTTTTACCAGGGGTTAGAGTTAACCCCTTGTTTTACCTCGGGTTAGGGTTTGGGTTAGGGTTAGGGTTAATCCCACTTTTGACCAGGGTTAGAGTTAACCCCTTGTTTTACCTCGGGTTAGGGTTAGGGTTAATCCCACTTTTTACCAGGGGTTAGAGTAAACCCCTTGTTTTACCTCGGGTTAGGGTTAAGGTTAGGGTTAATCCCACTTTTTACCAGGGGTTAGAGTTAACCCCTTGTTTTAACTCGGGTTAGGGTTCGGGTTAGGGTTAGGGTTAGGGTTAATCCCACTTTTTACCAGGGGTTAGAGTTAACCCCTTGTTTTACCTCGGGTTAGGGTTAGGATTAATCCCACTTTTTACCAGGGGTTAGAGTTAACCCCTTGTTTTACCTCGGGTTAGGGTTTGGGTTAGGGTTAGGGTTAATCCCACTTTTTACCAGGGGTTAGAGTTAACCCCTTGTTTTACCTCGGGTTAGGGTATGGGTTAGGGTTAATCCCACTTTTTACCAGGGGTTAGAGTTAACCCCTTGTTTTAACTCGGGTTAGGGTTCGGGTTAGGGTTAGGGTTAGGGTTAATCCCACTTTTTACCAGGGGTTAGAGTTAACCCCTTGTTTTACCTCGGGTTAGGGTTAGGGTTAATCCCACTTTTTACCAGGGGTTAGAGTTAACCCCTTGTTTTACCTCGGGTTAGGGTTTGGGTTAGGGTTAGGGTTAATCCCACTTTTTACCAGGGGTTAGAGTTAACCCCTTGTTTTACCTCGGGTTAGGGTATGGGTTAGGGTTAATCCCACTTTTTACCAGGGGTTAGAGTTAACCCCTTGTTTTAACTCGGGTTAGGGTTCGGGTTAGGGTTAGGGTTAGGGTTAATCCCACTTTTTACCAGGGGTTAGAGTTAACCCCTTGTTTTACCTCGGGTTAGGGTTAGGGTTAATCCCACTTTTTACCAGGGGTTAGAGTTAACCCCTTGTTTTACCTCGGGTTAGGGTTTGGGTTAGGGTTAGGGTTAATCCCACTTTTTACCAGGGTTAGAGTTAACCCCTTGTTTTACCTCGGGTTAGGGTTAGGGTTAATCCCACTTTTTACCAGGGGTTAGAGTTAACCTCTTGTTTTACCTCGGGTTAGGGTTAATCCCACTTTTTACCAGGGTTAGAGTTAACCCCTTGTTTTACCTCGGGTTGGGGTTAGGGTTAGGGTTAATCCCACTTTTTACCAGGGGTTAGAGTTAACCCCTTGTTTTACCTCGGGTTAGGGTATGGGTTAGGGTTAATCCCACTTTTTACCAGGGGTTAGAGTTAACCCCTTGTTTTAACTCGGGTTAGGGTTCGGGTTAGGGTTAGGGTTAGGGTTAATCCCACTTTTTACCAGGGGTTAGAGTTAACCCCTTGTTTTACCTCGGGTTAGGGTTAGGGTTAATCCCACTTTTTACCAGGGGTTAGAGTTAACCCCTTGTTTTACCTCGGGTTAGGGTTTGGGTTAGGGTTAGGGTTAATCCCACTTTTTACCAGGGTTAGAGTTAACCCCTTGTTTTACCTCGGGTTAGGGTTAGGGTTAATCCCACTTTTTACCAGGGGTTAGAGTAAACCCCTTGTTTTACCTCGGGTTAGGGTTAGGGTTAGGGTTAATCCCACTTTTTACCAGGGTTAGAGTTAACCCCTTGTTTTACCTCGGGTTGGGGTTAGGGTTAGGGTTAATCCCACTTTTTACCAGGGGTTAGAGTTAACCCCTTGTTTTACCTCGGGTTAGGGTATGGGTTAGGGTTAATCCCACTTTTTACCAGGGGTTAGAGTTAACCCCTTGTTTTAACTCGGGTTAGGGTTCGGGTTAGGGTTAGGGTTAGGGTTAATCCCACTTTTTACCAGGGGTTAGAGTTAACCCCTTGTTTTACCTCGGGTTAGGGTTAGGGTTAATCCCACTTTTTACCAGGGGTTAGAGTTAACCCCTTGTTTTACCTCGGGTTAGGGTTTGGGTTAGGGTTAGGGTTAATCCCACTTTTTACCAGGGTTAGAGTTAACCCCTTGTTTTACCTCGGGTTAGGGTTAGGGTTAATCCCACTTTTTACCAGGGGTTAGAGTAAACCCCTTGTTTTACCTCGGGTTAGGGTTAGGGTTAGGGTTAATCCCACTTTTTACCAGGGGTTAGAGTTAACCCCTTGTTTTACCTCGGGTTAGGGTATGGGTTAGGGTTAATCCCACTTTTTACCAGGGGTTAGAGTTAACCCCTTGTTTTAACTCGGGTTAGGGTTCGGGTTAGGGTTAGGGTTAGGGTTAATCCCACTTTTTACCAGGGGTTAGAGTTAACCCCTTGTTTTACCTCGGGTTAGGGTTAGGGTTAATCCCACTTTTTACCAGGGGTTAGAGTTAACCCCTTGTTTTAACTCGGGTTAGGGTTCGGGTTAGGGTTAGGGTTAGGGTTAATCCCACTTTTTACCAGGGGTTAGAGTTAACCCCTTGTTTTACCTCGGGTTAGGGTTAGGGTTAATCCCACTTTTTACCAGGGGTTAGAGTTAACCCCTTGTTTTACCTCGGGTTAGGGTTTGGGTTAGGGTTAGGGTTAATCCCACTTTTTACCAGGGTTAGAGTTAACCCCTTGTTTTACCTCGGGTTAGGGTTAGGGTTAATCCCACTTTTTACCAGGGGTTAGAGTAAACCCCTTGTTTTACCTCGGGTTAGGGTTAGGGTTAGGGTTAATCCCACTTTTTACCAGGGGTTAGAGTTAACCCCTTGTTTTACCTCGGGTTAGGGTATGGGTTAGGGTTAATCCCACTTTTTACCAGGGGTTAGAGTTAACCCCTTGTTTTAACTCGGGTTAGGGTTCGGGTTAGGGTTAGGGTTAGGGTTAATCCCACTTTTTACCAGGGGTTAGAGTTAACCCCTTGTTTTACCTCGGGTTAGGGTTAGGGTTAATCCCACTTTTTACCAGGGGTTAGAGTTAACCCCTTGTTTTACCTCGGGTTAGGGTTTGGGTTAGGGTTAGGGTTAATCCCACTTTTTACCAGGGGTTAGAGTTAACCCCTTGTTTTACCTCGGGTTAGGGTATGGGTTAGGGTTAAACCCACTTTTTACCAGGGGTTAGAGTTAACCCCTTGTTTTAACTCGGGTTAGGGTTCGGGTTAGGGTTAGGGTTAGGGTTAATCCCACTTTTTACCAGGGGTTAGAGTTAACCCCTTGTTTTACCTCGGGTTAGGGTTTGGGTTAGGGTTAGGGTTAATCCCACTTTTTACCAGGGTTAGAGTTAACCCCTTGTTTTAACTCGGGTTAGGGTTCGGGTTAGGGTTAGGGTTAGGGTTAATCCCACTTTTTACCAGGGGTTAGAGTTAACCCCTTGTTTTACCTCGGGTTAGGGTTAGGGTTAATCCCACTTTTTACCAGGGGTTAGAGTTAACCCCTTGTTTTACCTCGGGTTAGGGTTTGGGTTAGGGTTAGGGTTAATCCCACTTTTTACCAGGGTTAGAGTTAACCCCTTGTTTTAACTCGGGTTAGGGTTCGGGTTAGGGTTAGGGTTAGGGTTAATCCCACTTTTTACCAGGGGTTAGAGTTAACCCCTTGTTTTACCTCGGGTTAGGGTTAGGGTTAATCCCACTTTTTACCAGGGGTTAGAGTTAACCCCTTGTTTTACCTCGGGTTAGGGTTAGGGTTAGGGTTAATCCCACTTTTTACCAGGGTTAGAGTTAACCCCTTGTTTTACCTCGGGTTGGGGTTAGGGTTAGGGTTAATCCCACTTTTTACCAGTGGTTAGAGTTAACCCCTTGTTTTACCTCGGGTTAGGGTTTGGGTTAGGGTTAGGGTTAATCCCACTTTTTACCAGGGGTTAGAGTTAACCCCTTGTTTTACCTCGGGTTAGGGTATGGGTTAGGGTTAATCCCACTTTTTACCAGGGGTTAGAGTTAACCCCTTGTTTTAACTCGGGTTAGGGTTCGGGTTAGGGTTAGGGTTAGGGTTAATCCCACTTTTTACCAGGGGTTAGAGTTAACCCCTTGTTTTACCTCGGGTTAGGGTTAGGGTTAATCCCACTTTTTACCAGGGGTTAGAGTTAACCCGTTGTTTTACCTCGGGTTAGGGTTTGGGTTAGGGTTAGGGTTAATCCCACTTTTTACCAGGGGTTAGAGTTAACCCCTTGTTTTACCTCGGGTTAGGGTATGGGTTAGGGTTAATCCCACTTTTTACCAGGGGTTAGAGTTAACCCCTTGTTTTAACTCGGGTTAGGGTTCGGGTTAGGGTTAGGGTTAGGGTTAATCCCACTTTTTACCAGGGGTTAGAGTTAACCCCTTGTTTTACCTCGGGTTAGGGTTAGGGTTAATCCCACTTTTTACCAGGGGTTAGAGTTAACCCCTTGTTTTACCTCGGGTTAGGGTTTGGGTTAGGGTTAGGGTTAATCCCACTTTTTACCAGGGTTAGAGTTAACCCCTTGTTTTACCTCGGGTTAGGGTTAGGGTTAATCCCACTTTTTACCAGGGGTTAGAGTTAACCCCTTGTTTTACCTCGGGTTAGGGTTAATCCCACTTTTTACCAGGGTTAGAGTTAACCCCTTGTTTTACCTCGGGTTGGGGTTAGGGTTAGGGTTAATCCCACTTTTTACCAGGGGTTAGAGTTAACCCCTTGTTTTACCTCGGGTTAGGGTTAGGGTTAATCCCACTTTTTACCAGGGGTTAGAGTTAACCCCTTGTTTTACCTCGGGTTAGGGTTTGGGTTAGGGTTAGGGTTAATCCCACTTTTTACCAGGGGTTAGAGTTAACCCCTTGTTTTACCTCGGGTTAGGGTTAGGGTTAATCCCACTTTTTACCAGGGGTTAGAGTTAACCCCTTGTTTTACCTCGGGTTAGGGTTTGGGTTAGGGTTAGGGTTAATCCCACTTTTTACCAGGGTTAGAGTTAACCCCTTGTTTTACCTCGGGTTAGGGTTAGGGTTAATCCCACTTTTTACCAGGGGTTAGAGTAAACCCCTTGTTTTACCTCGGGTTAGGGTTAGGGTTAGGGTTAATCCCACTTTTTACCAGGGTTAGAGTTAACCCCTTGTTTTACCTCGGGTTGGGGTTAGGGTTAGGGTTAATCCCACTTTTTACCAGGGGTTAGAGTTAACCCCTTGTTTTACCTCGGGTTAGGGTATGGGTTAGGGTTAATCCCACTTTTTACCAGGGGTTAGAGTTAACCCCTTGTTTTAACTCGGGTTAGGGTTCGGGTTAGGGTTAGGGTTAGGGTTAATCCCACTTTTTACCAGGGGTTAGAGTTAACCCCTTGTTTTACCTCGGGTTAGGGTTAGGGTTAATCCCACTTTTTACCAGGGGTTAGAGTTAACCCCTTGTTTTACCTCGGGTTAGGGTTTGGGTTAGGGTTAGGGTTAATCCCACTTTTTACCAGGGTTAGAGTTAACCCCTTGTTTTACCTCGGGTTAGGGTTAGGGTTAATCCCACTTTTTACCAGGGGTTAGAGTAAACCCCTTGTTTTACCTCGGGTTAGGGTTAGGGTTAGGGTTAATCCCACTTTTTACCAGGGGTTAGAGTTAACCCCTTGTTTTACCTCGGGTTAGGGTATGGGTTAGGGTTAATCCCACTTTTTACCAGGGGTTAGAGTTAACCCCTTGTTTTAACTCGGGTTAGGGTTCGGGTTAGGGTTAGGGTTAGGGTTAATCCCACTTTTTACCAGGGGTTAGAGTTAACCCCTTGTTTTACCTCGGGTTAGGGTTAGGGTTAATCCCACTTTTTACCAGGGGTTAGAGTTAACCCGTTGTTTTACCTCGGGTTAGGGTTTGGGTTAGGGTTAGGGTTAATCCCACTTTTTACCAGGGGTTAGAGTTAACCCCTTGTTTTACCTCGGGTTAGGGTATGGGTTAGGGTTAATCCCACTTTTTACCAGGGGTTAGAGTTAACCCCTTGTTTTAACTCGGGTTAGGGTTCGGGTTAGGGTTAGGGTTAGGGTTAATCCCACTTTTTACCAGGGGTTAGAGTTAACCCCTTGTTTTACCTCGGGTTAGGGTTAGGGTTAATCCCACTTTTTACCAGGGGTTAGAGTTAACCCCTTGTTTTACCTCGGGTTAGGGTTTGGGTTAGGGTTAGGGTTAATCCCACTTTTTACCAGGGTTAGAGTTAACCCCTTGTTTTACCTCGGGTTAGGGTTAGGGTTAATCCCACTTTTTACCAGGGGTTAGAGTTAACCCCTTGTTTTACCTCGGGTTAGGGTTAATCCCACTTTTTACCAGGGTTAGAGTTAACCCCTTGTTTTACCTCGGGTTGGGGTTAGGGTTAGGGTTAATCCCACTTTTTACCAGGGGTTAGAGTTAACCCCTTGTTTTACCTCGGGTTAGGGTATGGGTTAGGGTTAATCCCACTTTTTACCAGGGGTTAGAGTTAACCCCTTGTTTTAACTCGGGTTAGGGTTCGGGTTAGGGTTAGGGTTAGGGTTAATCCCACTTTTTACCAGGGGTTAGAGTTAACCCCTTGTTTTACCTCGGGTTAGGGTTAGGGTTAATCCCACTTTTTACCAGGGGTTAGAGTTAACCCCTTGTTTTACCTCGGGTTAGGGTTTGGGTTAGGGTTAGGGTTAATCCCACTTTTTACCAGGGTTAGAGTTAACCCCTTGTTTTACCTCGGGTTAGGGTTAGGGTTAATCCCACTTTTTACCAGGGGTTAGAGTAAACCCCTTGTTTTACCTCGGGTTAGGGTTAGGGTTAGGGTTAATCCCACTTTTTACCAGGGTTAGAGTTAACCCCTTGTTTTACCTCGGGTTGGGGTTTGGGTTAGGGTTAGGGTTAGGGTTAATCCCACTTTTTACCAGGGTTAGAGTTAACCCCTTGTTTTACCTCGGGTTAGGGTTAGGGTTAATCCCACTTTTTACCAGGGGTTAGAGTTAACCCCTTGTTTTACCTCGGGTTAGGGTTAGGGTTAATCCCACTTTTTACCAGGGGTTAGAGTTAACCCCTTGTTTTACCTCGGGTTAGGGTTTGGGTTAGGGTTAGGGTTAATCCCACTTTTTACCAGGGTTAGAGTTAACCCCTTGTTTTACCTCGGGTTAGGGTTAGGGTTAATCCCACTTTTTACCAGGGGTTAGAGTTAACCCCTTGTTTTACCTCGGGTTAGGGTTAATCCCACTTTTTACCAGGGTTAGAGTTAACCCCTTGTTTTACCTCGGGTTGGGGTTAGGGTTAGGGTTAATCCCACTTTTTACCAGGGGTTAGAGTTAACCCCTTGTTTTACCTCGGGTTAGGGTATGGGTTAGGGTTAATCCCACTTTTTACCAGGGGTTAGAGTTAACCCCTTGTTTTAACTCGGGTTAGGGTTCGGGTTAGGGTTAGGGTTAGGGTTAATCCCACTTTTTACCAGGGGTTAGAGTTAACCCCTTGTTTTACCTCGGGTTAGGGTTAGGGTTAATCCCACTTTTTACCAGGGGTTAGAGTTAACCCCTTGTTTTACCTCGGGTTAGGGTTTGGGTTAGGGTTAGGGTTAATCCCACTTTTTACCAGGGTTAGAGTTAACCCCTTGTTTTACCTCGGGTTAGGGTTAGGGTTAATCCCACTTTTTACCAGGGGTTAGAGTAAACCCCTTGTTTTACCTCGGGTTAGGGTTAGGGTTAGGGTTAATCCCACTTTTTACCAGGGTTAGAGTTAACCCCTTGTTTTACCTCGGGTTGGGGTTAGGGTTAGGGTTAATCCCACTTTTTACCAGGGGTTAGAGTTAACCCCTTGTTTTACCTCGGGTTAGGGTATGGGTTAGGGTTAATCCCACTTTTTACCAGGGGTTAGAGTTAACCCCTTGTTTTAACTCGGGTTAGGGTTCGGGTTAGGGTTAGGGTTAGGGTTAATCCCACTTTTTACCAGGGGTTAGAGTTAACCCCTTGTTTTACCTCGGGTTAGGGTTAGGGTTAATCCCACTTTTTACCAGGGGTTAGAGTTAACCCCTTGTTTTACCTCGGGTTAGGGTTTGGGTTAGGGTTAGGGTTAATCCCACTTTTGACCAGGGTTAGAGTTAACCCCTTGTTTTACCTCGGGTTAGGGTTAGGGTTAATCCCACTTTTTACCAGGGGTTAGAGTAAACCCCTTGTTTTACCTCGGGTTAGGGTTAGGGTTAGGGTTAATCCCACTTTTTACCAGGGGTTAGAGTTAACCCCTTGTTTTACCTCGGGTTAGGGTTAGGGTTAATCCCACTTTTTACCAGGGGTTAGAGTTAACCCCTTGTTTTACCTCGGGTTAGGGTTTGGGTTAGGGTTAGGGTTAATCCCACTTTTTACCAGGGGTTAGAGTTAACCCCTTGTTTTACCTCGGGTTAGGGTATGGGTTAGGGTTAATCCCACTTTTTACCAGGGGTTAGAGTTAACCCCTTGTTTTAACTCGGGTTAGGGTTCGGGTTAGGGTTAGGGTTAGGGTTAATCCCACTTTTTACCAGGGGTTAGAGTTAACCCCTTGTTTTACCTCGGGTTAGGGTTAGGGTTAATCCCACTTTTTACCAGGGGTTAGAGTTAACCCCTTGTTTTACCTCGGGTTAGGGTTTGGGTTAGGGTTAGGGTTAATCCCACTTTTTACCAGGGGTTAGAGTTAACCCCTTGTTTTACCTCGGGTTAGGGTATGGGTTAGGGTTAATCCCACTTTTTACCAGGGGTTAGAGTTAACCCCTTGTTTTAACTCGGGTTAGGGTTCGGGTTAGGGTTAGGGTTAGGGTTAATCCCACTTTTTACCAGGGGTTAGAGTTAACCCCTTGTTTTACCTCGGGTTAGGGTTAGGGTTAATCCCACTTTTTACCAGGGGTTAGAGTTAACCCCTTGTTTTACCTCGGGTTAGGGTTTGGGTTAGGGTTAGGGTTAATCCCACTTTTTACCAGGGTTAGAGTTAACCCCTTGTTTTACCTCGGGTTAGGGTTAGGGTTAATCCCACTTTTTACCAGGGGTTAGAGTTAACCTCTTGTTTTACCTCGGGTTAGGGTTAATCCCACTTTTTACCAGGGTTAGAGTTAACCCCTTGTTTTACCTCGGGTTGGGGTTAGGGTTAGGGTTAATCCCACTTTTTACCAGGGGTTAGAGTTAACCCCTTGTTTTACCTCGGGTTAGGGTATGGGTTAGGGTTAATCCCACTTTTTACCAGGGGTTAGAGTTAACCCCTTGTTTTAACTCGGGTTAGGGTTCGGGTTAGGGTTAGGGTTAGGGTTAATCCCACTTTTTACCAGGGGTTAGAGTTAACCCCTTGTTTTACCTCGGGTTAGGGTTAGGGTTAATCCCACTTTTTACCAGGGGTTAGAGTTAACCCCTTGTTTTACCTCGGGTTAGGGTTTGGGTTAGGGTTAGGGTTAATCCCACTTTTTACCAGGGTTAGAGTTAACCCCTTGTTTTACCTCGGGTTAGGGTTAGGGTTAATCCCACTTTTTACCAGGGGTTAGAGTAAACCCCTTGTTTTACCTCGGGTTAGGGTTAGGGTTAGGGTTAATCCCACTTTTTACCAGGGTTAGAGTTAACCCCTTGTTTTACCTCGGGTTGGGGTTAGGGTTAGGGTTAATCCCACTTTTTACCAGGGGTTAGAGTTAACCCCTTGTTTTACCTCGGGTTAGGGTATGGGTTAGGGTTAATCCCACTTTTTACCAGGGGTTAGAGTTAACCCCTTGTTTTAACTCGGGTTAGGGTTCGGGTTAGGGTTAGGGTTAGGGTTAATCCCACTTTTTACCAGGGGTTAGAGTTAACCCCTTGTTTTACCTCGGGTTAGGGTTAGGGTTAATCCCACTTTTTACCAGGGGTTAGAGTTAACCCCTTGTTTTACCTCGGGTTAGGGTTTGGGTTAGGGTTAGGGTTAATCCCACTTTTTACCAGGGTTAGAGTTAACCCCTTGTTTTACCTCGGGTTAGGGTTAGGGTTAATCCCACTTTTTACCAGGGGTTAGAGTAAACCCCTTGTTTTACCTCGGGTTAGGGTTAGGGTTAGGGTTAATCCCACTTTTTACCAGGGGTTAGAGTTAACCCCTTGTTTTACCTCGGGTTAGGGTATGGGTTAGGGTTAATCCCACTTTTTACCAGGGGTTAGAGTTAACCCCTTGTTTTAACTCGGGTTAGGGTTCGGGTTAGGGTTAGGGTTAGGGTTAATCCCACTTTTTACCAGGGGTTAGAGTTAACCCCTTGTTTTACCTCGGGTTAGGGTTAGGGTTAATCCCACTTTTTACCAGGGGTTAGAGTTAACCCCTTGTTTTACCTCGGGTTAGGGTTTGGGTTAGGGTTAGGGTTAATCCCACTTTTTACCAGGGGTTAGAGTTAACCCCTTGTTTTACCTCGGGTTAGGGTATGGGTTAGGGTTAATCCCACTTTTTACCAGGGGTTAGAGTTAACCCCTTGTTTTAACTCGGGTTAGGGTTCGGGTTAGGGTTAGGGTTAGGGTTAATCCCACTTTTTACCAGGGGTTAGAGTTAACCCCTTGTTTTACCTCGGGTTAGGGTTAGGGTTAATCCCACTTTTTACCAGGGGTTAGAGTTAACCCCTTGTTTTACCTCGGGTTAGGGTTTGGGTTAGGGTTAGGGTTAATCCCACTTTTTACCAGGGTTAGAGTTAACCCCTTGTTTTAACTCGGGTTAGGGTTCGGGTTAGGGTTAGGGTTAGGGTTAATCCCACTTTTTACCAGGGGTTAGAGTTAACCCCTTGTTTTACCTCGGGTTAGGGTTAGGGTTAATCCCACTTTTTACCAGGGGTTAGAGTTAACCCCTTGTTTTACCTCGGGTTAGGGTTAGGGTTAGGGTTAATCCCACTTTTTACCAGGGTTAGAGTTAACCCCTTGTTTTACCTCGGGTTGGGGTTAGGGTTAGGGTTAATCCCACTTTTTACCAGGGGTTAGAGTTAACCCCTTGTTTTACCTCGGGTTAGGGTATGGGTTAGGGTTAATCCCACTTTTTACCAGGGGTTAGAGTTAACCCCTTGTTTTAACTCGGGTTAGGGTTCGGGTTAGGGTTAGGGTTAGGGTTAATCCCACTTTTTACCAGGGGTTAGAGTTAACCCCTTGTTTTACCTCGGGTTAGGGTTAGGGTTAATCCCACTTTTTACCAGGGGTTAGAGTTAACCCCTTGTTTTACCTCGGGTTAGGGTTTGGGTTAGGGTTAGGGTTAATCCCACTTTTTACCAGGGTTAGAGTTAACCCCTTGTTTTACCTCGGGTTAGGGTTAGGGTTAATCCCACTTTTTACCAGGGGTTAGAGTAAACCCCTTGTTTTACCTCGGGTTAGGGTTAGGGTTAGGGTTAATCCCACTTTTTACCAGGGTTAGAGTTAACCCCTTGTTTTACCTCGGGTTGGGGTTAGGGTTAGGGTTAATCCCACTTTTTACCAGGGGTTAGAGTTAACCCCTTGTTTTACCTCGGGTTAGGGTATGGGTTAGGGTTAATCCCACTTTTTACCAGGGGTTAGAGTTAACCCCTTGTTTTAACTCGGGTTAGGGTTCGGGTTAGGGTTAGGGTTAGGGTTAATCCCACTTTTTACCAGGGGTTAGAGTTAACCCCTTGTTTTACCTCGGGTTAGGGTTAGGGTTAATCCCACTTTTTACCAGGGGTTAGAGTTAACCCCTTGTTTTACCTCGGGTTAGGGTTTGGGTTAGGGTTAGGGTTAATCCCACTTTTTACCAGGGTTAGAGTTAACCCCTTGTTTTACCTCGGGTTAGGGTTAGGGTTAATCCCACTTTTTACCAGGGGTTAGAGTAAACCCCTTGTTTTACCTCGGGTTAGGGTTAGGGTTAGGGTTAATCCCACTTTTTACCAGGGGTTAGAGTTAACCCCTTGTTTTACCTCGGGTTAGGGTATGGGTTAGGGTTAATCCCACTTTTTACCAGGGGTTAGAGTTAACCCCTTGTTTTAACTCGGGTTAGGGTTCGGGTTAGGGTTAGGGTTAGGGTTAATCCCACTTTTTACCAGGGGTTAGAGTTAACCCCTTGTTTTACCTCGGGTTAGGGTTAGGGTTAATCCCACTTTTTACCAGGGGTTAGAGTTAACCCCTTGTTTTACCTCGGGTTAGGGTTTGGGTTAGGGTTAGGGTTAATCCCACTTTTTACCAGGGGTTAGAGTTAACCCCTTGTTTTACCTCGGGTTAGGGTATGGGTTAGGGTTAATCCCACTTTTTACCAGGGGTTAGAGTTAACCCCTTGTTTTAACTCGGGTTAGGGTTCGGGTTAGGGTTAGGGTTAGGGTTAATCCCACTTTTTACCAGGGGTTAGAGTTAACCCCTTGTTTTACCTCGGGTTAGGGTTAGGGTTAATCCCACTTTTTACCAGGGGTTAGAGTTAACCCCTTGTTTTACCTCGGGTTAGGGTTTGGGTTAGGGTTAGGGTTAATCCCACTTTTTACCAGGGTTAGAGTTAACCCCTTGTTTTACCTCGGGTTAGGGTTAGGGTTAATCCCACTTTTTACCAGGGGTTAGAGTTAACCCCTTGTTTTACCTCGGGTTAGGGTTAATCCCACTTTTTACCAGGGTTAGAGTTAACCCCTTGTTTTACCTCGGGTTGGGGTTAGGGTTAGGGTTAATCCCACTTTTTACCAGGGGTTAGAGTTAACCCCTTGTTTTACCTCGGGTTAGGGTATGGGTTAGGGTTAATCCCACTTTTTACCAGGGGTTAGAGTTAACCCCTTGTTTTAACTCGGGTTAGGGTTCGGGTTAGGGTTAGGGTTAGGGTTAATCCCACTTTTTACCAGGGGTTAGAGTTAACCCCTTGTTTTACCTCGGGTTAGGGTTAGGGTTAATCCCACTTTTTACCAGGGGTTAGAGTTAACCCCTTGTTTTACCTCGGGTTAGGGTTTGGGTTAGGGTTAGGGTTAATCCCACTTTTTACCAGGGTTAGAGTTAACCCCTTGTTTTACCTCGGGTTAGGGTTAGGGTTAATCCCACTTTTTACCAGGGGTTAGAGTAAACCCCTTGTTTTACCTCGGGTTAGGGTTAGGGTTAGGGTTAATCCCACTTTTTACCAGGGTTAGAGTTAACCCCTTGTTTTACCTCGGGTTGGGGTTTGGGTTAGGGTTAGGGTTAGGGTTAATCCCACTTTTTACCAGGGTTAGAGTTAACCCCTTGTTTTACCTCGGGTTAGGGTTAGGGTTAATCCCACTTTTTACCAGGGGTTAGAGTTAACCCCTTGTTTTACCTCGGGTTAGGGTTAGGGTTAATCCCACTTTTTACCAGGGGTTAGAGTTAACCCCTTGTTTTACCTCGGGTTAGGGTTTGGGTTAGGGTTAGGGTTAATCCCACTTTTTACCAGGGTTAGAGTTAACCCCTTGTTTTACCTCGGGTTAGGGTTAGGGTTAATCCCACTTTTTACCAGGGGTTAGAGTTAACCCCTTGTTTTACCTCGGGTTAGGGTTAATCCCACTTTTTACCAGGGTTAGAGTTAACCCCTTGTTTTACCTCGGGTTGGGGTTAGGGTTAGGGTTAATCCCACTTTTTACCAGGGGTTAGAGTTAACCCCTTGTTTTACCTCGGGTTAGGGTATGGGTTAGGGTTAATCCCACTTTTTACCAGGGGTTAGAGTTAACCCCTTGTTTTAACTCGGGTTAGGGTTCGGGTTAGGGTTAGGGTTAGGGTTAATCCCACTTTTTACCAGGGGTTAGAGTTAACCCCTTGTTTTACCTCGGGTTAGGGTTAGGGTTAATCCCACTTTTTACCAGGGTTAGAGTTAACCCCTTGTTTTACCTCGGGTTAGGGTTAGGGTTAATCCCACTTTTTACCAGGGGTTAGAGTAAACCCCTTGTTTTACCTCGGGTTAGGGTTAGGGTTAGGGTTAATCCCACTTTTTACCAGGGTTAGAGTTAACCCCTTGTTTTACCTCGGGTTGGGGTTAGGGTTAGGGTTAATCCCACTTTTTACCAGGGGTTAGAGTTAACCCCTTGTTTTACCTCGGGTTAGGGTATGGGTTAGGGTTAATCCCACTTTTTACCAGGGGTTAGAGTTAACCCCTTGTTTTAACTCGGGTTAGGGTTCGGGTTAGGGTTAGGGTTAGGGTTAATCCCACTTTTTACCAGGGGTTAGAGTTAACCCCTTGTTTTACCTCGGGTTAGGGTTAGGGTTAATCCCACTTTTTACCAGGGGTTAGAGTTAACCCCTTGTTTTACCTCGGGTTAGGGTTTGGGTTAGGGTTAGGGTTAATCCCACTTTTGACCAGGGTTAGAGTTAACCCCTTGTTTTACCTCGGGTTAGGGTTAGGGTTAATCCCACTTTTTACCAGGGGTTAGAGTAAACCCCTTGTTTTACCTCGGGTTAGGGTTAGGGTTAGGGTTAATCCCACTTTTTACCAGGGGTTAGAGTTAACCCCTTGTTTTAACTCGGGTTAGGGTTCGGGTTAGGGTTAGGGTTAGGGTTAATCCCACTTTTTACCAGGGGTTAGAGTTAACCCCTTGTTTTACCTCGGGTTAGGGTTAGGGTTAATCCCACTTTTTACCAGGGGTTAGAGTTAACCCCTTGTTTTACCTCGGGTTAGGGTTTGGGTTAGGGTTAGGGTTAATCCCACTTTTTACCAGGGGTTAGAGTTAACCCCTTGTTTTACCTCGGGTTAGGGTATGGGTTAGGGTTAATCCCACTTTTTACCAGGGGTTAGAGTTAACCCCTTGTTTTAACTCGGGTTAGGGTTCGGGTTAGGGTTAGGGTTAGGGTTAATCCCACTTTTTACCAGGGGTTAGAGTTAACCCCTTGTTTTACCTCGGGTTAGGGTTAGGGTTAATCCCACTTTTTACCAGGGGTTAGAGTTAACCCCTTGTTTTACCTCGGGTTAGGGTTTGGGTTAGGGTTAGGGTTAATCCCACTTTTTACCAGGGGTTAGAGTTAACCCCTTGTTTTACCTCGGGTTAGGGTATGGGTTAGGGTTAATCCCACTTTTTACCAGGGGTTAGAGTTAACCCCTTGTTTTAACTCGGGTTAGGGTTCGGGTTAGGGTTAGGGTTAGGGTTAATCCCACTTTTTACCAGGGGTTAGAGTTAACCCCTTGTTTTACCTCGGGTTAGGGTTAGGGTTAATCCCACTTTTTACCAGGGGTTAGAGTTAACCCCTTGTTTTACCTCGGGTTAGGGTTTGGGTTAGGGTTAGGGTTAATCCCACTTTTTACCAGGGTTAGAGTTAACCCCTTGTTTTACCTCGGGTTAGGGTTAGGGTTAATCCCACTTTTTACCAGGGGTTAGAGTTAACCTCTTGTTTTACCTCGGGTTAGGGTTAATCCCACTTTTTACCAGGGTTAGAGTTAACCCCTTGTTTTACCTCGGGTTGGGGTTAGGGTTAGGGTTAATCCCACTTTTTACCAGGGGTTAGAGTTAACCCCTTGTTTTACCTCGGGTTAGGGTATGGGTTAGGGTTAATCCCACTTTTTACCAGGGGTTAGAGTTAACCCCTTGTTTTAACTCGGGTTAGGGTTCGGGTTAGGGTTAGGGTTAGGGTTAATCCCACTTTTTACCAGGGGTTAGAGTTAACCCCTTGTTTTACCTCGGGTTAGGGTTAGGGTTAATCCCACTTTTTACCAGGGGTTAGAGTTAACCCCTTGTTTTACCTCGGGTTAGGGTTTGGGTTAGGGTTAGGGTTAATCCCACTTTTTACCAGGGTTAGAGTTAACCCCTTGTTTTACCTCGGGTTAGGGTTAGGGTTAATCCCACTTTTTACCAGGGGTTAGAGTAAACCCCTTGTTTTACCTCGGGTTAGGGTTAGGGTTAGGGTTAATCCCACTTTTTACCAGGGTTAGAGTTAACCCCTTGTTTTACCTCGGGTTGGGGTTAGGGTTAGGGTTAATCCCACTTTTTACCAGGGGTTAGAGTTAACCCCTTGTTTTACCTCGGGTTAGGGTATGGGTTAGGGTTAATCCCACTTTTTACCAGGGGTTAGAGTTAACCCCTTGTTTTAACTCGGGTTAGGGTTCGGGTTAGGGTTAGGGTTAGGGTTAATCCCACTTTTTACCAGGGGTTAGAGTTAACCCCTTGTTTTACCTCGGGTTAGGGTTAGGGTTAATCCCACTTTTTACCAGGGGTTAGAGTTAACCCCTTGTTTTACCTCGGGTTAGGGTTTGGGTTAGGGTTAGGGTTAATCCCACTTTTTACCAGGGTTAGAGTTAACCCCTTGTTTTACCTCGGGTTAGGGTTAGGGTTAATCCCACTTTTTACCAGGGGTTAGAGTAAACCCCTTGTTTTACCTCGGGTTAGGGTTAGGGTTAGGGTTAATCCCACTTTTTACCAGGGGTTAGAGTTAACCCCTTGTTTTACCTCGGGTTAGGGTATGGGTTAGGGTTAATCCCACTTTTTACCAGGGGTTAGAGTTAACCCCTTGTTTTAACTCGGGTTAGGGTTCGGGTTAGGGTTAGGGTTAGGGTTAATCCCACTTTTTACCAGGGGTTAGAGTTAACCCCTTGTTTTACCTCGGGTTAGGGTTAGGGTTAATCCCACTTTTTACCAGGGGTTAGAGTTAACCCCTTGTTTTACCTCGGGTTAGGGTTTGGGTTAGGGTTAGGGTTAATCCCACTTTTTACCAGGGGTTAGAGTTAACCCCTTGTTTTACCTCGGGTTAGGGTATGGGTTAGGGTTAATCCCACTTTTTACCAGGGGTTAGAGTTAACCCCTTGTTTTAACTCGGGTTAGGGTTCGGGTTAGGGTTAGGGTTAGGGTTAATCCCACTTTTTACCAGGGGTTAGAGTTAACCCCTTGTTTTACCTCGGGTTAGGGTTAGGGTTAATCCCACTATTTACCAGGGGTTAGAGTTAACCCCTTGTTTTACCTCGGGTTAGGGTTTGGGTTAGGGTTAGGGTTAATCCCACTTTTTACCAGGGTTAGAGTTAACCCCTTGTTTTACCTCGGGTTAGGGTTAGGGTTAATCCCACTTTTTACCAGGGGTTAGAGTAAACCCCTTGTTTTACCTCGGGTTAGGGTTAGGGTTAGGGTTAATCCCACTTTTTACCAGGGGTTAGAGTTAACCCCTTGTTTTACCTCGGGTTAGGGTATGGGTTAGGGTTAATCCCACTTTTTACCAGGGGTTAGAGTTAACCCCTTGTTTTAACTCGGGTTAGGGTTCGGGTTAGGGTTAGGGTTAGGGTTAATCCCACTTTTTACCAGGGGTTAGAGTTAACCCCTTGTTTTACCTCGGGTTAGGGTTAGGGTTAATCCCACTTTTTACCAGGGGTTAGAGTTAACCCCTTGTTTTACCTCGGGTTAGGGTTTGGGTTAGGGTTAGGGTTAATCCCACTTTTTACCAGGGGTTAGAGTTAACCCCTTGTTTTACCTCGGGTTAGGGTATGGGTTAGGGTTAATCCCACTTTTTACCAGGGGTTAGAGTTAACCCCTTGTTTTAACTCGGGTTAGGGTTCGGGTTAGGGTTAGGGTTAGGGTTAATCCCACTTTTTACCAGGGGTTAGAGTTAACCCCTTGTTTTACCTCGGGTTAGGGTTAGGGTTAATCCCACTTTTTACCAGGGGTTAGAGTTAACCCCTTGTTTTACCTCGGGTTAGGGTTTGGGTTAGGGTTAGGGTTAATCCCACTTTTTACCAGGGTTAGAGTTAACCCCTTGTTTTACCTCGGGTTAGGGTTAGGGTTAATCCCACTTTTTACCAGGGGTTAGAGTTAACCCCTTGTTTTACCTCGGGTTAGGGTTAATCCCACTTTTTACCAGGGTTAGAGTTAACCCCTTGTTTTACCTCGGGTTGGGGTTAGGGTTAGGGTTAATCCCACTTTTTACCAGGGGTTAGAGTTAACCCCTTGTTTTACCTCGGGTTAGGGTATGGGTTAGGGTTAATCCCACTTTTTACCAGGGGTTAGAGTTAACCCCTTGTTTTAACTCGGGTTAGGGTTCGGGTTAGGGTTAGGGTTAGGGTTAATCCCACTTTTTACCAGGGGTTAGAGTTAACCCCTTGTTTTACCTCGGGTTAGGGTTAGGGTTAATCCCACTTTTTACCAGGGGTTAGAGTTAACCCCTTGTTTTACCTCGGGTTAGGGTTTGGGTTAGGGTTAGGGTTAATCCCACTTTTTACCAGGGTTAGAGTTAACCCCTTGTTTTACCTCGGGTTAGGGTTAGGGTTAATCCCACTTTTTACCAGGGGTTAGAGTAAACCCCTTGTTTTACCTCGGGTTAGGGTTAGGGTTAGGGTTAATCCCACTTTTTACCAGGGTTAGAGTTAACCCCTTGTTTTACCTCGGGTTGGGGTTTGGGTTAGGGTTAGGGTTAGGGTTAATCCCACTTTTTACCAGGGTTAGAGTTAACCCCTTGTTTTACCTCGGGTTAGGGTTAGGGTTAATCCCACTTTTTACCAGGGGTTAGAGTTAACCCCTTGTTTTACCTCGGGTTAGGGTTAGGGTTAATCCCACTTTTTACCAGGGGTTAGAGTTAACCCCTTGTTTTACCTCGGGTTAGGGTTTGGGTTAGGGTTAGGGTTAATCCCACTTTTTACCAGGGTTAGAGTTAACCCCTTGTTTTACCTCGGGTTAGGGTTAGGGTTAATCCCACTTTTTACCAGGGGTTAGAGTTAACCCCTTGTTTTACCTCGGGTTAGGGTTAATCCCACTTTTTACCAGGGTTAGAGTTAACCCCTTGTTTTACCTCGGGTTGGGGTTAGGGTTAGGGTTAATCCCACTTTTTACCAGGGGTTAGAGTTAACCCCTTGTTTTACCTCGGGTTAGGGTATGGGTTAGGGTTAATCCCACTTTTTACCAGGGGTTAGAGTTAACCCCTTGTTTTAACTCGGGTTAGGGTTCGGGTTAGGGTTAGGGTTAGGGTTAATCCCACTTTTTACCAGGGGTTAGAGTTAACCCCTTGTTTTACCTCGGGTTAGGGTTAGGGTTAATCCCACTTTTTACCAGGGTTAGAGTTAACCCCTTGTTTTACCTCGGGTTAGGGTTAGGGTTAATCCCACTTTTTACCAGGGGTTAGAGTAAACCCCTTGTTTTACCTCGGGTTAGGGTTAGGGTTAGGGTTAATCCCACTTTTTACCAGGGTTAGAGTTAACCCCTTGTTTTACCTCGGGTTGGGGTTAGGGTTAGGGTTAATCCCACTTTTTACCAGGGGTTAGAGTTAACCCCTTGTTTTACCTCGGGTTAGGGTATGGGTTAGGGTTAATCCCACTTTTTACCAGGGGTTAGAGTTAACCCCTTGTTTTAACTCGGGTTAGGGTTCGGGTTAGGGTTAGGGTTAGGGTTAATCCCACTTTTTACCAGGGGTTAGAGTTAACCCCTTGTTTTACCTCGGGTTAGGGTTAGGGTTAATCCCACTTTTTACCAGGGGTTAGAGTTAACCCCTTGTTTTACCTCGGGTTAGGGTTTGGGTTAGGGTTAGGGTTAATCCCACTTTTGACCAGGGTTAGAGTTAACCCCTTGTTTTACCTCGGGTTAGGGTTAGGGTTAATCCCACTTTTTACCAGGGGTTAGAGTAAACCCCTTGTTTTACCTCGGGTTAGGGTTAGGGTTAGGGTTAATCCCACTTTTTACCAGGGGTTAGAGTTAACCCCTTGTTTTAACTCGGGTTAGGGTTCGGGTTAGGGTTAGGGTTAGGGTTAATCCCACTTTTTACCAGGGGTTAGAGTTAACCCCTTGTTTTACCTCGGGTTAGGGTTAGGGTTAATCCCACTTTTTACCAGGGGTTAGAGTTAACCCCTTGTTTTACCTCGGGTTAGGGTTTGGGTTAGGGTTAGGGTTAATCCCACTTTTTACCAGGGGTTAGAGTTAACCCCTTGTTTTACCTCGGGTTAGGGTATGGGTTAGGGTTAATCCCACTTTTTACCAGGGGTTAGAGTTAACCCCTTGTTTTAACTCGGGTTAGGGTTCGGGTTAGGGTTAGGGTTAGGGTTAATCCCACTTTTTACCAGGGGTTAGAGTTAACCCCTTGTTTTACCTCGGGTTAGGGTTAGGGTTAATCCCACTTTTTACCAGGGGTTAGAGTTAACCCCTTGTTTTACCTCGGGTTAGGGTTTGGGTTAGGGTTAGGGTTAATCCCACTTTTTACCAGGGGTTAGAGTTAACCCCTTGTTTTACCTCGGGTTAGGGTATGGGTTAGGGTTAATCCCACTTTTTACCAGGGGTTAGAGTTAACCCCTTGTTTTAACTCGGGTTAGGGTTCGGGTTAGGGTTAGGGTTAGGGTTAATCCCACTTTTTACCAGGGGTTAGAGTTAACCCCTTGTTTTACCTCGGGTTAGGGTTAGGGTTAATCCCACTTTTTACCAGGGGTTAGAGTTAACCCCTTGTTTTACCTCGGGTTAGGGTTTGGGTTAGGGTTAGGGTTAATCCCACTTTTTACCAGGGTTAGAGTTAACCCCTTGTTTTACCTCGGGTTAGGGTTAGGGTTAATCCCACTTTTTACCAGGGGTTAGAGTTAACCTCTTGTTTTACCTCGGGTTAGGGTTAATCCCACTTTTTACCAGGGTTAGAGTTAACCCCTTGTTTTACCTCGGGTTGGGGTTAGGGTTAGGGTTAATCCCACTTTTTACCAGGGGTTAGAGTTAACCCCTTGTTTTACCTCGGGTTAGGGTATGGGTTAGGGTTAATCCCACTTTTTACCAGGGGTTAGAGTTAACCCCTTGTTTTAACTCGGGTTAGGGTTCGGGTTAGGGTTAGGGTTAGGGTTAATCCCACTTTTTACCAGGGGTTAGAGTTAACCCCTTGTTTTACCTCGGGTTAGGGTTAGGGTTAATCCCACTTTTTACCAGGGGTTAGAGTTAACCCCTTGTTTTACCTCGGGTTAGGGTTTGGGTTAGGGTTAGGGTTAATCCCACTTTTTACCAGGGTTAGAGTTAACCCCTTGTTTTACCTCGGGTTAGGGTTAGGGTTAATCCCACTTTTTACCAGGGGTTAGAGTAAACCCCTTGTTTTACCTCGGGTTAGGGTTAGGGTTAGGGTTAATCCCACTTTTTACCAGGGTTAGAGTTAACCCCTTGTTTTACCTCGGGTTGGGGTTAGGGTTAGGGTTAATCCCACTTTTTACCAGGGGTTAGAGTTAACCCCTTGTTTTACCTCGGGTTAGGGTATGGGTTAGGGTTAATCCCACTTTTTACCAGGGGTTAGAGTTAACCCCTTGTTTTAACTCGGGTTAGGGTTCGGGTTAGGGTTAGGGTTAGGGTTAATCCCACTTTTTACCAGGGGTTAGAGTTAACCCCTTGTTTTACCTCGGGTTAGGGTTAGGGTTAATCCCACTTTTTACCAGGGGTTAGAGTTAACCCCTTGTTTTACCTCGGGTTAGGGTTTGGGTTAGGGTTAGGGTTAATCCCACTTTTTACCAGGGTTAGAGTTAACCCCTTGTTTTACCTCGGGTTAGGGTTAGGGTTAATCCCACTTTTTACCAGGGGTTAGAGTAAACCCCTTGTTTTACCTCGGGTTAGGGTTAGGGTTAGGGTTAATCCCACTTTTTACCAGGGGTTAGAGTTAACCCCTTGTTTTACCTCGGGTTAGGGTATGGGTTAGGGTTAATCCCACTTTTTACCAGGGGTTAGAGTTAACCCCTTGTTTTAACTCGGGTTAGGGTTCGGGTTAGGGTTAGGGTTAGGGTTAATCCCACTTTTTACCAGGGGTTAGAGTTAACCCCTTGTTTTACCTCGGGTTAGGGTTAGGGTTAATCCCACTTTTTACCAGGGGTTAGAGTTAACCCCTTGTTTTACCTCGGGTTAGGGTTTGGGTTAGGGTTAGGGTTAATCCCACTTTTTACCAGGGGTTAGAGTTAACCCCTTGTTTTACCTCGGGTTAGGGTATGGGTTAGGGTTAATCCCACTTTTTACCAGGGGTTAGAGTTAACCCCTTGTTTTAACTCGGGTTAGGGTTCGGGTTAGGGTTAGGGTTAGGGTTAATCCCACTTTTTACCAGGGGTTAGAGTTAACCCCTTGTTTTACCTCGGGTTAGGGTTAGGGTTAATCCCACTATTTACCAGGGGTTAGAGTTAACCCCTTGTTTTACCTCGGGTTAGGGTTTGGGTTAGGGTTAGGGTTAATCCCACTTTTTACCAGGGTTAGAGTTAACCCCTTGTTTTACCCGGTTCCCAATTTTTGACGTTTTGGCTAATGTTTTGTGTTTTGAAAATGCGATTGCTTTTATTTCTCCTTTTTCAGAGAGCCCTTAGTTCTTAGTATATTTAGAATTAAAGATTAAAATAATGTATTGACAAATGTGTTGTAAATCATCAAGTTTGTACACCTTGGTAGTTTTATTATCGTTTCAAAAATTAATGACTTCTTGCTTTGATCAGTCAAAGTAATTCTGTTTAAGATTTTTATACTTTTTGCATCTAATAATATGTGACCGAAACAGATATGATCGAATTTAAAAGAAGTAGTAAACCAGCTTTGCTTTATTTTCTAAATTCTACCAATTATATACGTCAATATTTCAAATGCTAGAATGAAAATAAAATTATATACATATAAAGCTGTTTCTCAATTCAAATGTATAGAGTACCAATGAAAAGGCACCATTGATATTCACATAAATTAGATTTTATGATAGAAACAACATCACTTAAACAACTTTTATTTAAAAAAAAACTTCTGAAATATAACAACAATGCGACGCAAGTGTTTAAAATTCATGTTAATTCTTTTCTGTGCAACGTCTCACACACCTTTTACATCCAAATCAGAATATCCAACACTCAAAAGTTATGTGTCCACCATTTTCTGCAACGCATGCGCGACATCTTCGTTGCATTGATCGGGTAAAACGACGAATATTGTTCCATTCCTCTTGTAGGTTAATTTCAAGCCTTTGAAGTTTGATCGGCGGTTGTTGGCGTATCCGTATTGCTGGTCGTAGTTTTCTTTCTGGACGTTACCTGTCGTTTATTTAACACATCTGATAATGTCTTTGTTGGACAAGCGAATTATTGTCGATTGTGCATGCCATGATATCCTTTATTGGATCATTGCAAAAAACTAATGTCACTGGTTGTCTGAAAGCCTTGGCATTATCAAATTTGTGTAGAGAAGAACTTTAAAACTTAGGGTGTGTTTTTTTGTAACTTTAAGATAAGGTTAACACTTTGAATTTCTTTTAAGTTATTTATGCCTGTCTGCATGCCAAAATAGAATAACGTTAGTTTCTAAGGTGGGACTGTAGGAAGGAAGTTTAAAAAATCAGTGAACAGTGAATGTATCGATGGGTAATTAGTGGTTTAAGAACACATCTATCTTTTCAGATTAATGAATTTTTGATATATACAAAATATTCCGAAAATTAAAATGTTGCGTTTGTAATGTCACCCAGTATTATTTCCTATATTCAGTTTATATTAGGTTATGACACCTGAAATAATTAATAATTTATACTCAATGTGTAATTCCCACTTAGTCAGGTGTTATTCCTTAAATGTATGCCAACAGGGCCATAGTAAAACAACTGCTTGGGGGCAATGCTAATAGGAAACACATCATTGGAACTTCTTTCAAACATAGTTAATGGAAAGGGGAGTCGAAAAAACACATCTGATTTATATCTTAATAATACCACAATTATAACAGGAAAATATGATGGGAAACAACTTATCAATGCTTTCAGGTGTCATTACCTGATATACTCTTTAACAATTTACGCATAGGTAAAAAATATTCTAATATGTTTATTACAAACCCACACCATTTCAAAACAATAAAGCCAAGCCGTCCTTTGTCCGATTTTCATGAAATGAAAACAAATAAAATGAAACATGAATGAATCTTATTTGTTTAATGTTAAGCAAAATCGTAACATCATTGCTTTTTAAATAATTGCAAGTAGAACTCAATTGTACATTTTACGCTTCAATTTCCTGTTTAAATCAATGCAAAATGTTCCGTGAAAAACATAAGTCGTGTTCTACTCACATTGAATAAAGGTAATAACAAAATAACCGAACTTGGAGAATCAATCTCAGTGTCCAAGAGAAAGACAAAACATGGAAGACACACCGGAATAGTTTAAGATCGCAATGGTCCTGACTTGGTACAGGCATTTCAAATGAAATGGTGGGTTAAACCAGGTTGTATGGCGCGCCAAACCTCCCTCTTCCATTGCGATCTTTTGGACCGGTAGTAACACACACCACAACACGGTTGTGAAGTCATAATAAGGATAATAAGATGACCATCTCAGTACAACAATCAGCAAAACACTAATCAAAACAATTACTAACCAAAACGTTCAACTGAATTTTGAATTTTGAATTTTTCCACCAGTGGCTGATAAAGAAGGAAGAATTTTCTTAGGGATCGTATGAGACGTATTTTCTTGTAACGTTGGTCTAGGAGTCGGTCACGGAGACAGCGGTGTAGTATCAAAAATCACAAAAAAATTGTACTTGCCCTGGCATATCGAATAAGTTGTTAAATATACAAACCACAAGCAGGTGAGGTAGGTATGTTGATTTCAAGGTTAGGAAATTTAATAATTTGAAAATTAAAGTCGTCTCTTTCATCGTAAATTTTTGTACTGAGATGACAATCCTTGTCATATTCGAGATGCAAATTCAATAACGATGTGATGCAATTGGATTTGGTGGTTTCCTTAATCTTTAACTCTGGAGAATATATCAAAGAAATCCATCTACCAAACGAAGTGTTGTTTACAGAGAGGACATCGTCGATATATCTGAAAGTGAGATTAAAGTAAGGATTTGGTCTAAATCATACAATCTTTATTTCGTTTTTTTTATACTGGATTTTATTTATTGAAAAAATATCTTTTTCATTATTAGTATTATTTTATAAATATAGCAGAAATCCTTTTTCAGAATATTTTGTTTCATACCCTCTGCTGCCAAAGTATTCTTTTCATCAAAAATTATTTTCAAAATATATTTTTAGAAAAAAAAACAAGGCCTTATTCAATTTAAATGGTCAATCCCTTACAGCCTTTTATACAATATCAACATGAGTGCCCATACGGTAGTGGGGCTCCCGCAGGGTACCAGCCTAAGGTCGCAAGGTCGCTTTTAAAAATGGCCTGATATCGCCAGGTCGCTTTTAAAAGGCATATTTTGGCGGAGGTCGCAGGTCGTTTTTTTATATAGGTCGATTTTATGAAGTGTAGGTCGAAAGTTGCCATTAAAAATCCCTCAGTTCGCAGGTCGTTTTTAGCCCTGCGGGAGACACGGTAGTATTTGATTTCTTTTCTGTCATATTCCACCCAATGCCCTGTTTCTACGAAATCCAGACTGTTCTTTCCTTGAACAATGCATGCGTATTTATAATCCAATCTTGTTAAAAAAATCATGCCTATTTTGCTTTTTTATTTTTATTTTTCTCGTAAGTTATGGTTATTTTGGTGAAAAATACTCATATGGTCCAAATACTTATTGTTCTCTGGTTGGGCATGACCATTTGCTTATGGTCCAAATACTCATATGGTCCGCAACATCAATAAATGCTTTATTGGTACCGAGTAGAAGCATTTGGAAATAAACATGGTCAAAAAGTCTTGAAAAAACAGACATTTTTAAGCAGGTCCAAAAAACTGCAAAATCCATTAATAACTCATAGTTGTTGTTTAATTTAATTGACAGCGCGACATTTAAAAGAAGTGCCATGTGTAAGATTCTCTGACAAAATGATTTGCTTGAATTCTCTGCTTCTTCTTTTGATCTCCGAAACTTGAATTCAGGATCGGGTAAAATCAATTAATACTATGTAAATATATATTTTGAAAATATTTCTCGATTTTCAGGTTTTGTAGGATGCAAAATAATTGTTATACCCAAAGGTTCTTGTGTGCAAAAGACCAGAATATTTCAATACAATATAAATACAAATGACAACAATGTTCCAGACAATAAATTTTGCTACGCCTGACGCGCGTTTCGTCTATTCAAGACTCATCAGAGGCGCTTTGCCAAAAATATTGAAATTGCCAAACACTATATGATTATGAAGAATATAGAATAGTAAAACCAAAAGTACCAATCTTGGGAACCAAATTCTTACATTTCTTAAAGATGATCAAACTATGTCTGTGGTAGGAAGAACCTTAGGGTTTAGACAATTTTGAAATTTAAACGAGTAATTTAAAGATTTGATGTGTTCTCCAACACAACAGTGTTGGTGCCGGAGCGGGCTATCCTTGGGGAATAAAAACTCCACCAGCAGTGCTAACGAGGTTGCTGCCATTTTAAAATGTGGTGGTGCTTAACTTTTCGTCATGTCAATCTTATAGTGTTATATCTCCACTTTTTAAAAAAAATGAGATAATTATTTTTTTTACTTCCTTGTACCCTCATACAGATATACCAGTAATAAAAATTTATATATTTTAAGTTTTGACAGTTTTCTTCAGAATTAGACTGTTCTATCTCCATATGTTCCATTGGATTAACATTGGGTTTATTTATAGCCCAAAACCGAAAGTTTAAGAAAGTTTCAATATTAGACTGATGTATATCCCAATTTTTGACTAATTATTTGGTCTTTCAAAGTTTTTTTGTCAGATATCTTTGAAATTCTAGGCTTATTTCTTTCTATCTATTAAAATCATTTTATTTTCAGTGATTTTCAGCACATTTTGGTGTGTCATAATACGAATATTAAAGATATTATATATTTATGGTCTATCTCCATTGACAATATTAACAAGATTTTGAAAAAATCCACTATGTTTCTTAACAATGTTCTATCTCCAAAAAAGGGGGGTCTAATTCTATGTAATTTTGGTTGTCTGTTAAAAACAAATTGTTGTTTTCAACAAGTTTTAGAACTATACATTCAATAAATTCAAAACTACTTATTTCTGAGACAATTTACAAAAGATTTTGGACTACCAACTTTAAACCCAATTTACCAACAATTAAAAAATATTGACATACATCACTATAAGATTGACATGACGTTTTGGCGGACTGTTTATAATTTTTTATCAGCTTAATGTATTTAGTCTACAAAGTTTCATAGGGATTTCAATATCTATTCTTTCTTAATATATTAAGCGGTTTTTCTTTTGTAAACTGAAAAAGGGGCCTCTAAAAGCTAGTCTGCTCATTATGATATTACTAAGTCCATTGTTTCCATTGATCGCAATCGATAATGCTATTGTTGTCCTTTAATGGACATTCGTTTCTCAGCTTTGGTGTTATTTCGACACGGGGCCACATTAAGAAAATTAAATACTTTTAGAAATTAAACCTTATTCAATTAGTGGGAAAATAAAGCGTCCATGACGATCTTAAATTTATGGTTACAATTTATACGCTGTGGCTCTCTGAATTTAGGTCCATGAGAAAACTCTTTGCATGATAAATCATTTTGAATAATCTTTAGATCACCCGTGATCACCTGACCATGACTACGTTTATGGCTACCATTAGTTTCAAACAGGTTCATAACACATACATGTGATTCTCCCGCCGGGAGACAAAATCTCCCGACTTTTTTTATCCATCTCCCGTTCTCCCGACTTTTTGTGTAATCTCCCGCTTTTTCAAGACATGACAAAATTTTAGTTTTATATAGACATTTTCATTGGTTACATATGTCATCATAAAAAATTCCTGTGTTTTAGGGGATTTGTAAATTAGGTAGACGTTAATTTAACAGGTAAAGGTGTTAATTGAGGGTTTATTGCCATGATTGGCATGATGATTTTATAAACAGGTTGAGATTAATCAGTGAAGCCATGTATATTTGGCACACGCTAGTGCCTTCAATTGACATTGAAATGCAATTTTAATGAGCGTTGAAAATCTCCCGCTTTTTTGTCCAATCTCCAGCCCAAAAAATCAAAATCTCCAGCTTTGTCAAGACAGATCCTTCACATGTATGATAACAATCATTTCACTACATTGAGCGCTTGATAGATACTCCTTTTACAATACTGTATCATAACATCCATTAAGCATTGCAGTACCTTAAGTTTTTATCCAGTAAAGCTTTTGATTTCTAGAGAGAAATGTACTCAGAAGTGGACAAAATCCGACGTGACTTTTTTCACAATTATAGATTGATTTATGAATTTAAAACACACATAAATTGTTTAAAGAGAAAATAGTTCAGACTTCGTTATTTAAAAACAGGACATTGGTCGTTAAAGAACAAAACTAAAATTCAAATCCTACCGCATGGGATCTCATGGGATTCCAAATAATTAGTAGCCACCGGGAAAAATGTTACGAAAATTGTCTACCATTGATCATTAAAGTAAATAAATACTAAAATTTAAATATGAAGCAGAATTCCTAGAACCCGTTGTGTCCTTTATCTCAAGTTCTTGAGGATATATGAGATGGAGAAAGTCAACAAATCGAGGATCGTTCAGTTAAAGGACGTCATCATTTATAACGGAAAGTGGGGTTTTAAAAGGGGGCTAGTCTACATTCTTTTTTTTTGCCTAGCAGTGATTGTAGGAAGCCTCATACGTGTGTGGAGAGTGCCACGCTTCATGCACGTAAAAGACCCCTTTGTGGACCGCCAAGTAGTGCACCACGTAGGCTATATTTTCCACCCCTACCCACCTTTCCACCTTTCCTGTGGTTCTTCAAAATTTACAGTTCCTTTTGTTTCCCACCCACCTCCATGTTTCATTTATCATCATTTCATGTTCATTTTATCATCCTTTTCATGTTCATCGCCTGTAAATAACCTATATAGCGTTGCACAGGCGTAAAACACCAACTCAATCATATGGATGAGGAAGCATATCAGTAAGCAATGGTGCATAATTAGTGTCCATTGGAATCCCTATTGCTTGCTGAAAAACACGCCCCCAAGCTGAACAAATATGTTGTCACTAAGAAATTTTAGCATGTCGATGATTTAATCTTCTGTTAATTTGCTCTTTTCCTTAGACTCGTTGATGCCATAGTAAGTCTTAGTTTAATCGACTACCAGATATTTGTACCTGCGTATTCCATTCTTTTTTTTAATAAACTGTAATTAATCAGCTATGGCAATCGTGATTAGAGTTGTTCATGTCGAATAGAAGTGTAAAGTGAGTAGAAATCGAAAGTTTTGATGCTGTTGCAAGTTTAAGGGTCTTGATTTTATTGCCGTCAGTATTGAAGTAAACAGAACTGAAAAAAAATGTGGTACATTTGGATGACCCTTTAATGAAGTGCTGTTTGTTTTATGTTTTTTAGTAATCCAATACGAGGGATGGAATGTAACAGAAAGGGAGAATGAGGAAATGACAGTTTTTTTTATTATCAACTATAATTTCCTCCTAAATGTACATGTTGTTGCTGTTTATGTGGTGCTGTTGCTGGTACAACCAATGCCTAATTCAGGTGTCAAAAAAGTCAAAGTAGTGTTTCTTGCACGCAAAATGAAATAACCTTAGTGACGGAACCGAAACGTGTTACATTTTTACATGCATACAAGTATGGAATGATGGTTTTTGTTACTTTTTTGTTAAATTTTATAAATCTTAAGTCTCTGAAAACTCTTTAGAAAAGTGATATTGGTATCGATCTAATCGGATTATGTTTATTACAGTGATAACATGCCTTGAAGGGATAGCTTTCACCCCATACTATATTGCTACTCGTATCATTTGGGACTAACCAAAATAGATATCATATTCCAATATATCAATATTGAGATTTATATATATCAGTCAGGGATGAAAACGCAACTGATGGGGCTAGTTTACCGTTCTCTGTCAGTTTACTTTTTTTCCTGTCTTGGAAAATAAAATAAGGATTTAATGTATATATAATGGAAGTTCAAGATATTTGTATTTACACGTGTTAAACTCTCTTAGGTTTACACAGCCGTGTAAACGTAGTCAGTGCCTAAATAAAATACCAATACCAATATTTAATTACGTTTTAACAAATTTATGAATGGATAGGAATTAAATCGTCAGCAGTAATGCTGTTAATGTAATACATTGAAGGCGTTTCATTTACAGTTGCAAAAATGAATTATTTTGTTTATCTAACACTGTGAATTTATAAATACCAGTTTATATTTCACTATAAATCTGTATTTCTCATGTATCTATATCATAACTTAAGAAAACAATTACGTGTGATTCATTTGTTCCAGCTAAAGTTGTAATAAAAATGATTAAAACCTATACAAGATTTATTAAAGAAATATGTTTGGACCACAGCACATAAACCCTGTCAAATCTTATATAACTTGTAACTGGCCTAAGTTGGTGTTTGTAATCGTCGAATTTATGTCAGTTGTTCTCTTTCTCTCAAAGGGTCTTTCTTTGGCAATTTTATGATTAGTTCTGAATCTTATGCATTATGTCCTTTTAATCTAAGGCCAATTGAATAGAGCGAGCAGTGACCACTAGTCAAGTTGAAGGTTGCTGGCTGTTTTCCATTTTGCTCATATATTTGTATTCTGTTGCATACACTTATTCATCATCTCGTTATTTTCTAACTCTAATATCAAGTTCACTGGACAAGTAAGTAACCAATAAAAAGATACTGTTGACTAAAAGACAAATTACACTAGCAAAAAATAAGGATATTTAAGACAAACTATTTTATTTATCTAAAAACTATAAATGATTCATAAAATACATTTTGAAACCCCAAATCATAAATATTTAATAAGAAGACACAATTAATTTGAAATTTATCCCTAGATTACATCCGATTATATTTACTAAATGGTGTGTATATTTTGATCAAGCTCATCTGGCTTTTATCCCAATGGGGTGTACATTTAACATGTTTAAGCTGGTTTACTTTTCTTGAAAACAAAGCAAAATATTAACTTTATCTTACAATAATAACTTTAAAATTCAAGAAATTGGATGCTTTTATTTTCCTTGTTTGGTTTAACAGTAGACCTTCCTAACACTCAGTAAAGCAAACATACGTAGAAACTAAATGCTACAAACATGTCATCACAACAATATAAAAATTTAAACAGTAATGCATTCCATCTTATTAATAAAGTTTAAACCATGTAGTTCATATTGTAGAACCACTACTGAGATATTTTGGAAATACTGACATTTATAAGGAAAGGAAGGTCATTTTATTGACAACACAAGAAATTTTGATACAAATATGAAATAAAAAAATGTATGACAAAACTACATTATATTGCCAGAGCCTTTTATTTGTGTTATTCAGGGCTGCTATTGAAGAACTTTGTGGACAACAAGACACAGAGAAACCTACAGCTATAAACATGGCTTAATCCTACCGAACAATAATCTCAATTTAACTAATGAATAGGATTTCAATAATTACAGTTAATGGATGAAAAAATAATATAATTAGATTGGTATGCATAAAATGATATAAAATCTACAACATTCAAAATAAATGCATCAAACTATACTTTATCACAGTCTGTCATATGTATGTTAATAGGGAGTCTGATTACATCAAACAACCTTTAAATGAGTCATAAAGTAACACATTTAAATCAAGAGCATTGCTAAAACACTGTCATCATCAAGTGTACAGTGTTTACTTAATGACAGACATTAATAGGGTTCCTGTAGATTCAGCATGTTTATGAAACTCTATTAGAAAAAAAATAATGAAGTGATGTATAGATAAATGGATGAAAAGTATAATGCTTCATCCCTCTGCCTTCACAAAAAAGTCGGGAAGAATATATGTTTCACACTATGTTTTACCATGGTTTATAATGCATGTGTCAATGTTAAGTAAAGTCAGATTTAATCAAAGTAAAACTTGTATTTAAACCTTAAACTGGTTAAAACTTTATCCTTTATAGAAATAGTATCTATAAATTTCATTACTTGAAATGTTCACAACCTACACATTCTATAAGGTTTTTTTATAGAATTAAATTATGATGCAAACATGTATAATCATACATAACAAGGAAAATGCCTTTGGTTTATTAAAAGATAAACACAACTTATATTTTATATGATGGGAAATTAAATGATGCAAACTCATTCCATTTATTCAATTTTCACAAAATAAGGGAAATTTGAAATAAATCATTTCCTAAATTAAAAAAAAAGTTTCCTTAAAAGTATCTGATGTAACATATTGCAATCATATAACATTATTTTAATGGAGGCACTGTTGTAAAAACTGCTTAAATAATACAAAAATATGTGACAATAATTTTTTCCAGGTTTTTAAAACACACTTGTGTTAACCTATCTAAATCATTTTAACCCAGATATATTTGTTTCATTCATTTTGTGGTAGAGATGAGCTAAATTTACATCTTAACTTTCAAAAATGTATGATGAATTCAAACATCAATTAAGAATCAGTAATAATTTAAATGATAATTGTACTTGAACATAATTGGATTTCTGCTAAAATATTTCACATAAAGATGTGATAATCTGGTTAGCATATATATCAAAGGTCTATAACCTTCAAATTGATTCAAAAATTTATTAATTTTTCATGACAAGAATAATTTATTGAAAGATATTCTTTAAATTGACTAAAAACGAATATGAGAAAGTGAGTATTACAGCCATTTTGATGCTTATGGGCACATAGGTTGGCTAGTCTTGATAGTGGATGTAACGACAATGTAATTGCACAAACAATTTTAATGACTTGGTTTTATCTGCTATGCATGGGAGAAAACAATGTTATCAATACTTTTAAATCATGAAACATAAATTCAGTTGGCACATTAAGACCAACAAAATAATGCAAACTTTGATGATTTGTTGTATACATATGAAATGATTTTTTTGTGAAACAAATAAATGGCACTTTTTATAGAATTCAATTCAAAATAGTTTGTTACATATTCCTGTATTATTTAACATCTATACACCTCGCCATAAGTTAAGCAACACCTGTACTCACGTTAGTACAGCATCCATATTTCTCTAAACAATATCCTGAAACTTGGCCTATATTTTCTTCCACACATTTATAACATTTTATGATTCTAATCAATCATCGTACAATTTTCGGCTTTTGTAGAATATTCAATATTGGCAAACAAATCAAGCAACCCAAAAAGTGTTGTTTCAGTTACAACTTTTGGGTTGCGTAAATTGAGAGTTTTGATGATTAAAACCATATGTTTTTTTGCTCTGTTGTAACAATTAGGATGTTAACATATCACCTCTAGCATTTTTGGATTGTTGTTTCCCGGTTTGAGACCTAAACATTGTAAAGAAATTAAAGCTTACTTTTGCATGACTTTTGCATGGAACAAAATGCTGACTTCAGATTTTTTACATTAATTGATTTAAAGGTGACATTTTGGTACTCATAACAAATGATACTCATAAAACCGTTCCGAAAATCTCTTAGTTTGAAATTTTAGTGGATATTTTTCAGTTTTTCGATATTTTCGTATAAAGGCATTATTGTGACCTTTTGAAGGTTTGCTTCTATTGCCGGAAATAGAAGTTAAGTTTGACATTTTATCAATATGGATGTGGTAACTTACACCAATGGTAAAGCTTTGCCTTACATAAAAACTTAAGAATTGCATATTTTCATGCCAATAACAGATTTTAAGTATCCAACCCCCTTTTTACGGATATGTTCTGGTAGGAATTCAAACAATTCAAATGCTTTAGTGACATGTTTAAGGTTCAAACATGTGTTTTAGGGTTAAGAAAAACAATGAATTTGTTTTAGACAAAAAATCGTACACGTTAGAAAATTTTTTGCCTTTTTAGCGTTTTTCATACTTTTTATGGTGAAAACGGATTAATTCCCTTTGTTGGCCACAGTGGATGCAACTTGAGCTTGAAACCAGTGTTTTTTGTTTGTATAGTGGTAATTTGTCATGTTTGCAAACATTTTATGCATTGATAAGTTGTTATAAGTCTACAATTGATATTTAAAGTTAAACTTTTTAAACGCTATTTTATCTTAGTTTCTATACCATTTTCGAAAAATTGGATTTTCATAACTTGCAAACATTTCTGATAAAACATCTTTAGTCCATTACACAATTAGAGTCAATACATTGAAGTGATTAATCTTTGATTTTCCATCATTTTGTATTATACGAATATTTCAAGCCATAAAATGATTATGGTTTAAAAAAGTTGGTGTTGCTTAACTTTTGGCGAGGTGTATAAAACAAACAGCATATTAACAGCTTGACAAATATGGAGCAAGACACAATGTTCATTTCACTACAGTTACATAAAAAAAAACAGACAATATTTT
>CAXARO010001842.1:0-108639 GCA_963971305.1 Arcuatula senhousia
TTGAAACATAACTATAGAGTTTTGCAGCCTCTTATTGAACAGAACAAAAATGATTATAGAAACAAACAAAAAAGTTGCATTTTTAGCCCGTTTGGGCCCATGATTTCTACCCCCCCCCCCCAAAAAAAAAAGGGAACCCCAAAAATAAATCCCTGACAAAATACATCAATTTCATAGCAATCGGATATATATAACTAAGTTAACGACGACGACAACGTCCGCCATTTTTTTGCAGTCATATAAAAAAACAATCAAAGTTGAAGCTTGAATCCTTGCAACTAACAAATCTTGAAATGCTTATATTCGTGTATTTATAATTGAAAATCTAAGAAATTATAATTTTTTTGTCAACCCTGGTATATATGTACAAATATATACTGTTCTTAGATTTACTTATAAGACGAGTTACCGATACAATCTGGTTGTGTTTCACTCCATGTTCCATCTGTCGAACACCAACTGGAAGTTGTATGATTTGGAAACAGTTCATATCCAGAGTAACATTCAAAGGTCAATATCGATCCGTCATAATAAACGGAGGAATTCGGTGTAAAATATTGATTATCTCCAGGTGAAAGATGTTGACACTTGGTAAAGACCCCTTGAAAACAAAGCATAAGTAATATCAAAGTTTAATATCTTGCTTATCAAAGCTGCTTGGATGTTCATCAGACTCTTCGATTAATTGCAATACTTTTTTGTTCAATTGTTTTTTTTTTCGTTTTTTTTTAAGGAAACCAACTTTTTCCAGTCAATGAATTCTCTTTAAAATTTGTCAATGCGCAGGTTGGTTAATGCACTTTTCCGGAAAATCGTCCGTTTCCCGACCCTTTGAAACATAAAAAATTTAAAAAAATCAATTATAAAGTTATTTTATATCGAAATGAACAGGAATTTTATATGTATTTAGAAAATATGTAAATGTGTTAAAATACTGCTCATATAGTACCATAAATAAGTATCCATGGCAACCATTTTGTCTGCAACATGACTTTTCTCGGATTTGGAAACTGAAGTTTAGCAACCCGATAAGCACCATCGAATTGATTAAAAATCATTTATTTGGGTTCGTTTTTGATCAATTTATTTGGATTTAGGTGCTCATTGTTAATAATGTTAAGAATAATTTTAAATTTTTGGACGAAAAGGGTAAATCAGAATGAGAAAAACTGCGTTTTTCATCTTGATATCAATTTTTTGTTATAATTTTCAAAAATACAAAAGAATGAGCAGCAATTCTCAAATTCTATATTTTATGATCTATCATGTGGTGAAATTCTAAAACAATCGATGTCGATCTTCGGGGTGCTAAATCCGATTTAAGAAATGAGGTATCAAATTTCGTTTGATTTGCCAAATAAGGTAAAAGGGGTGGGACTTAATTTCCAATAGAAAATTCTTCTATTCGGGTTTTTCTAACTATAGAGTAATATGAATAAAATATAATGGTTTGGATAACTGTAAATAATTATGTCAGACTACATAAGACAATAAAACTCCAAATATTTTATCAAATCTATATGGTAGAGGCATTTTATTTTTCCGAGTATTCGTCGCAATAAGGGGGACAACTCTTGGAAACTTTTTTTTTAACTTTTGGCAGGACTAACGTCATTAACATCACTGTGTGGATGCGTTACGACATGCTCCTTGAAAATTTAACTTTAAAAGTATATGCTTCCCACTTGGTTTTGATATAAGTGACTCCTAAGTCGGGTTGATTTTCATTGAAATGTTAAAAAAAGTTACCAATATTTAATATATATTTTGTTTACATAAAAAAAAAATTGTCAATGAAATTTTGTAAATTTTTGATATTATAAAGGGCTTGAATAATGCATTAGAAAAATAAAAAGAAATTAAAGGACAATTCTTCCGGAAGAATTGCAAGGTCTTTCCCTTTCCTAAAGTCTTGCTGTTCTCGAGTTTAACGCCACAAAACCATAGAGAGGCACTATATACCGTTTAAATACTTGTATATTAAACCGCTGGTGTTTGATAGAACGATCCTTATAGCATTCGTTAACATATACTTTCATAATACAGGAATCAAACGTTTACATGCGTTTGGAACTATTTGTGATCGATCAAGAAAATATGTATTATAAATAACCAATCTTGGCAAATCAAAAACTAATGCCCAGTATTAGAGCCTTTAGATGGGTATCCTTACAATTTGTGTAAAAATCACTTACATGTGTACCATAGAAAACAATGAAACAATTGATCATCTTATTACTTGTTCTGGACTTTTCAATTAACATAATACACTGCTACTCGGTTGTATTTCAGCACACGTCAATCTTTATCAATGAACATTTTTTATTGAAAAATATATGACATCAATGGGCTGCCGTAAATCTGAAAAGTAGTGACATAATGAATCACTCCTTGAATATGAATATACAGAACCTAAATAAGTATTCTTTCGTTCTTATTTTAATTGTGAATAGAATAGGATAGCTTTGAATCTATCTACTGCTTTTAACTTACGAAAAAATGTAGGATTTCAAAAATATTATTTTTCTACTCATGTCGTCCTAAATTGAGACCAAATAAGTCCAATTCAATATCAAAAACTAAAATGTTTTCTGAAGTTTCGTTTATCTCTTACCAATGCAAACTATAAGGCTTTATAAGAAATTTTGCATGAAAATGCCATTCACAAGACGACGTTTTGTCCTGGAAACGATATTTTGACAAAAACATAATGCCGAGGTAATAAAAAGTAAGAGGAATGACAGGGCCATCTTTTTTAAAACAGATTAAAAGTGTATCCTTACAGGCGTTTGCTTATTGTAACAAAAAGAGAAATTGGGGAACCGGGTATTTTTATACTAGAAAAGTCAAAGTTGAAAGAGGAATAACTCCTGTATTGGTCAATATTAGATAATAAGAAATAGTGATGGCACAACATCAAGAGTCAGTCTTCCTATTTCAAAATGATTAAACTCGGTATCATTTACGGTTTAGGAGGAGAGGCGTCAACAAACTTTTTAGCAAAAAGGGAGATAGCTTTTATACGCGAAAGGGTACGGTACCCAAGTGTTTTTTTTTCTGAAACGACAAACATTGACCGATAAAGTATACTAAGTATCATTGCGACATGTCGCGTACTTCTCATAGTTGACAATTGTCGTTTACGGCGGAAGAAAGAAAATAATAATCGGAAGAAATACAATAAGGTCTTCCCTTGGAAAGGGAAAGACCTTAAAAAGGGTGCTTCACTTATTGTTTTTTCTGATATTGAGAAAAATATGCCAAAAAGTGACCCAAAATGGCATATTTTGACACAAATTACCTCCCTTTGCAAAATTGCAGAAACCTACCATTCTACTTGGTTTTATGATATTTATTATCAAAAGTTTACTACAAAAAATTGTTCATATGATTCCAAATTAAACCTAAAGTTTAAAGCATGTAATAAAGAAGATTTTAGAAAATATTTTGGATACTTGAAACCTTGTATAACACAGTAATGCGTCAATTTTTATTTTTATTTTAGCTGGTCACTTGACCAATGTCCTGCACCTCCTTAAATAATTTTAAAAGTTTCATGATACCTGATACCTCCTTTAAAGTAAGTTAATAAAGATAAAAAAAATTAAAAAGTTTCATGATACCTGATAAAGTAACTTCAACCCTTGGTTAAACCTAAGTATAACACCCCATTTTCTGTAGTCAGTCAGCCTTGAAGTTGATAAAACCGGTACAATTTTATGATACTTTTGTTTCTTAACACACTGAAGTATATGTTTATCGTTCATGACGATACCAAACTTCATGGTAAACTAACTTCAACCTGTTGGTAAACCTGATTTGGGACGGACGGATTGACGGACGGTAGGAGATACAGATGAACGACCCAAACATTATATGCCCCCTACTTTCGTAGATGGGGATATTAAAAATATTATAAGACAAATGTGGTCATTAATTGTATCAAAATTTGCCGAGACTTTGACCTATTGAAACTTCGAGGTTCTACTCCTTTGTAACTATGTTAAAATATATACGAAAGACAAAAATCTCAAAATTCAAAATGCTGAAATATTGGGTGAATACAGACAAAATCAGTTCGTATTCCTGTAGATCAACCCTTTTAATATATTTTTTATCTAAATATTTATCTATGACAAGCTATAAATTAGCAAGTGCGCATTTATCAATAAAACATTACAATTATGAATTAATTTCATTGCAGTGGTAGATGGCAGCTCGAATATACCAAAATAATCATGTTTCAATGACGAGAAATCAAGAAAACCGAGGAAATCACTTTTTGTTTGTTTAGTATTATTATAGTATCTTTAATATTCTTTATGCCCAAAACATTGTCCATAGTAGTTTCATTTATATATTAAAGAACCATATTAGCATCCGTTAGATCAAAATTTAAAAATATGAGGTCCTATTCACAATATAACTATGTAACAAATATAAAAACAAGTCCATAGGTCAAGCGACCGATCTACTTCAAATTTTACAGAATGGATTGTTTGATGCTTAATATAAATCCTGAATGTTTTAGATAGAGTAAAACTGTTTTTTTTGTATCTGTTTGTTGAAACAAGTAAATCTTCAGTTAAAACATATTCTTAAATCCTGGATTGGGAAACGAGGTTAATACCATCCGCATTGAGCCTGCTTACGTGCATAAGGTATTACTCTCGCCCAAGCACCTAGAAAATGCATCAATACATAAACAAATGTTTGTATTAAAAGTGTCAACATCTTTTAAGGGAATCGGGATCCTCTAGATCTTATATTTTGATTTCTTTAGATTTTATTGGATCCCTGTCATATGAGAGTAGAAAGAGAGATCATTTGTGTGCCGAGTATCTTTTTCAACTATATAGGTAAATGTGGAACATGTACGATCATTTATTCGAAATACACAATTACAAGTCTTTTAATTATGCTGTGCTCACATTTAGGCAATGCCTATATCATATTAATTTTGTTTTTATTCATCATGACAAAAAATATGATTGTTTCATGGTCTACTTTAAAGGCATATTGTCTACTAAAATCATTTTTTGTGTCAATTTTTTTTAATGTCTTTTAGACGGGGGTGGTAAAGGGGGGGTCCCAACTCGAAAGCACGAGTTATAAAAATCGTCAAACATGAAACACGAGAAAAATGAAAACACGAAATCAAGTGCCTCAAAATGGCAGAAAACGAAGCACGGGTAATAGAAATCTCACAACACGAAACACGGGACAAAAATGCAGACAATAAACGGTGCACGTTCGACCTCTTCAACACGAAAACACGAGAAATGAAAATCAAAATCACGAAAACACGTAAAATTAAAAAGTCAAAAACGTACCACGAAAATAACTCTTTACCACCCTCTTAGACCAGCATGTGATACAAGAAAACTTTGAATATCAATTTTTTACCAAATTTTCCTTGAACTTGGTTTATTTCGCTTAAAATTGTTCGACCATGATGATTATGATTGATTATTTGTTTAAATTCGTGACGACAGATGTATTTTAGTGTATTTAATCCGGCCATCGATCGGGATCTCGGATGTTTTGTTCCTGAAGACTTTAATTTGGTGACAAATTAAACAAATTCAATTCTAACTACATTTTGTATCTTAATCACATTCATTTATTATATTCGAGCCATAAAAGTCATTTTCTTTGTTTGGCGAACTTGGCGTTTTCGTCGCTGTGAGTATTTCTACGGACTAAAACTTCGAGATACAGTGTACTAGCCGCAATTTTGAACAAGCAAAGTTTATAAACACAATTAAAAACAGGGCGCATGTTTAAGGCGGGATTAAGCTCATGAATATGAATTATTGTAAAGCTTTACAAATATTATTAAGTGATTATTGTATATCGATTTTTAGATTGATTTGGTACCATAGTCGTATTTTTGTTGTTAAATGTTTAAAAAAAAAACACAAAAAAAACCACAAGTTGTCCATTGGCATTGTTTTTGTTAGTAAAAAATATTTTTTCGTAGACAATATCCCTTTAAGGGGAACATGGTGAACTTAAATTTGATATGCTATCTGTCAATATGTCGTGGAGTTAAACCAACTTATCAAATTACATTATACATCAAGACGGATTTTCAATGTAAAAGTGAGGTTTTACCCATTAACTATTAAACTATTCCTTTGCTGAATATGTTGATTGTGTAAATGAATTATCTGGTTATTATGATATGATATGTGAATATTGTGTAACTATTATAGGAGGTGATCTTAATTATGATCTTGATATTTTCATATGAAAGAAACTTGGAGGCCTCACAATGTTTGCCTTTTAAACGTGGTCCAAACTACACATTTAGAAATAGAGATAAAACCCAAAGATCAATGACAGCGATCATAGCAGATGCGAGCCCTACGGCATTGCATGTGCATGTTTTGAGATTTGCCAGAAATATACTGACGATAAAACCGGAACACGTCTCGTTTTACGAAGCAAAATAATTAATAGGCACGGAGCAAGTAAAACAATCAACCCTCTGGGCTTATAAATATACATCAGAATCTGTTATGCAAAAATTAAAAAAAAAATTGAAATGGAAAACCAGTGATAAAACCCTCATTCATCCACTTGTTTATTTTTACACAAAGATTTTCATTTAAACACTACTCGGTCTTTTCCGCTGAAAACGATTTTCCGGAAATTACCGAGGTATCTTTGGGCAACTGTTGAAATCGTCCTATTGACTAGTCACACATAATGCATGATACTGACCAACTGGCAAGCTTTGTTAAATTCTAAGCAAGATAAATAAATACCATCTAAATTAACTGAATAAAATCTACTGAAAACCTTGCACTGACAACGACTTATTCATATTATAATAATAGATAAAAGGGTCTTATCTGAAAATGAAAGTAGAGTCCATCCTGTGGCCAGAGTGGAGTTTCATTCACTTTCCCCAATCCTGCATGATATTTTTACTTTACCGTTCTAACCGCCAGGTTTCTCAATGTACTTTCTGTTACCAATGCTAAATTGAACACTGATTCTCAGAAAATCTTACAAAACCGGACAGAATCTGAATGTTGTTTTGGTCTGCTGAAGAAGTGCGAAAAACTCTGACAAGGAAATGACGTCACGGAATCCATAAAGGGATAATTTCGACCCCGTTAAATGTCGTCCCAGAATTGACAGGGATTAATAATTTGCACAAATAATTGATTTTTTAATAAGTAGTTAATAATCCGAGATATTTTTACAACAATTGTCTCAAGTGCATATGATTTGGCGGGATGGGGTGAGACTTTGCTGCTATCTAATTCCTTTTTGAAGGTTCCTTCTTAGACTTAACCGGTCGAGCACATGGACATATTTTTATAAAATATATAATTGTTCGATGCTCGCTAAAAAGGCAGGGCCTTAATCATATTATATTATATATTTATACCTGATGTATTAGATTAAAATACAAATGACAACAAAGTTCCAGACAATAAATTTTGCTACGCCTGACGCGCGTTTCGTCTATTCAAGACTCATCAGAAGACTCTACCAAAAATATTGAAAATGCCAAACACTGTATGAGCATGAAGAGCATAGAACAGTATGACCAAAAATACTAAACTGGGGAACCAAATTATTACCAAGATATTCAACCTATGTCTGGGGTAGGAAGAACCTTAGGGTTTAGACAATTTTGAAATTTAGACGGATAATTTAAAGCTTTGATGTATTCTCCAACTCAAAAGTGTTGGTGCCGGAGCGGGCTAACCTCGGGGAATCTAAACTCCACCAGCAGTACTAACCTTCACGTGTGTTCGAAATACAAATGACAACAAAGTTCCAGACAATAAATTTTGCTACGCCTGACGCGCGTTTCGTCTATTCAAGACTCATCAGAGGCGCTCTACCAAAAATATTGAAAATGCCAAACACTGTATGAGCATGAAGAGCATAGAACAGTATGACCAAAAATACTAAACTGGGGAACCAAATTATTACCAAGATATTCAACCTATGTCTGGGGTAGGAAGAACCTTAGGGTTTAGACAATTTTGAAATTTAGACGGATAATTTAAAGCTTTGATGTATTCTCCAACTCAAAAGTGTTGGTGCCGGAGCGGGCTAACCTCGGGGAATCTAAACTCCACCAGCAGTGCTAACCTTCACGTGTGTTCGAAATACAAATGACAACAAAGTTCCAGACAATAAATTTTGCTACGCCTGACGCGCGTTTCGTCTATTCAAGACTCATCAGAGGCGCTCTACCAAAAATATTGAAAATGCCAAACACTGCAGGAGCATGAAGAGCATAGAACAGTATGACCAAAAATACTTAACTGGGGAACCAAATTATTACCAAGATATTAAACCTATGTCTGGGGTAGGAAGAACCTTAGGGTTTAGACTAAAAACGAAAGAATATGGAATATGTGCCAAAAAGACACGATCCACATATTGAAATGATTTTAATAAATGTACAAAAGCAAAATTGCACTGCGTGTGAAGCGCTTTTCTGGATTAACCTTCATCAGACACGCTAGGAGTAAAAAACACTTGGAAAACCGGTAGAATATTAAATTTGAAAAAAAATGCCAAAAAATATTTCAACAATGACCAAACAGATAAATTTATCAATTTTTAAAGAAACAGCCAAACGTTGTCAAATTTTGGAATTATGTAAACTGTGTCTTTCCAACACATATTCAAGTACTCGAAAATATATAAGAGCGTACAACTGAAGCACGGGGAAGCTTAGATGTTTGTATAAATAGTGATTGTTCTTATGAATACTCTGATCATTTTCCAATAACCATGTCTCTTAACATTGGCGCCTAAACTGTATCATTCAGTGCTAAAATGGAATAAAGCTGATGAATTTGAACTAAAGATGTATCAAACTGGGATAGTTCGTCGCCTGAATTTTAGTGTAATGAATGGCAATCATGCAACGTAAATGACATTGAACATTACAACAACATTTTAACTAATGCCTTTCATATGTCTGCAAATGCGTACATTCCGTTCGGAAAATTTCGACCTTTTCTGGAGCCTTACTGGGTAGAAAATAATTTAGACAAGTTTCACTTTGAACAAAGAAAAGCTAGACGAGTATGGAAGAATAACGATAAACCTCGTGAAAATGAAAATAGATTTTATAAAAATTATAAAGACAACCAGAGGCTCCCAGGAGCCTGAATCGCTCACCTGACTTTTGTGCCTAAACTTTAGGCTATTAGGCAAATAATATTAAACATTGATCCTTTTCTAAGCGGAATAACATATTAGCAAAAAACAGCAATTTACCTCTATGTTCTATTTTTAGCCATGGTGGCCATGTTTTTCAACCAATCAAAAATCCCCACATCAGTTCTGAACATTTTATGGTAATCAAAAACTATTACCAAGTTTTGTTCAAATTGAACTTAAGGTGTCAGAGAAGTTAACATTTTAAATGTAATGAGTAAATGCTGTAAAAATGGTCAAATTCGGCGTTCTAAGGGGAATAACTCGTAAAAGGAATGGCCCTACAACACTGACCATATTACATATTTTGTAGATTATGATATGCTTAACAATATGCAATTTTAATTTCTTAATTATCTCATACAGTTGTCAAGATATTAAGATTAATAAGTGCAAAATCTATGAAAAGTCAAGGAAAAGGGCAATAACTCCTACATGGTTTGTTGGATCTTCTCCAAAATTTCAGGGCAGGCAGATTTTGAGGTGCAGATCACTTTTGTTTCTATCAGAATATAAAAGTCTGTCACCGATTTAGAGTTATTTGCAAAAAACTATATTTCACCCCTATGTTCTATTTTTAGCCATGGCGGCCAGGTTTTACAACCAATCAAAAATCCCCACATCAATTCTTTAAACCAAATGCTAATAAACATTTGTACCAAGTTTGGTTCCGATTGGACTTACGGTTTCAGAGAATTTAACGTTTTAAATGTAACATGGAAATGCTGTTAAAATGGGTAATTTCAACGTTCTAAGGGGAATAACTCCTAAAAGGAATGGTACACAACGTTGACCTTATTACAAAATTTGTAGATCATGATGTGCTTAACAACATGCAATTTACATTTCCGAAATATCTTGAAAAGTTTTTAAGAAATTGGGCTTCATAAGTACAAAATTTGCAAAAAATCCAGAAAAAGGGCAATAACTCCTACATGGGTAGTTGGATCTTCTTGAAAATTTCAGGGCAGGTAGATCTTGAGGTGCTTAACACTTTTACCCAGCCAGAATTTTGATATTTGTAACCGTTTTGGAGTTATTTGCAAAAAACTGCAATTTACCACTATGTTCTGTTTTTTTAGCCATGGCGGGCTTGTTTTTCGACGAATCAAAAATCCCCACGCTAGTTTTATACTACCTATGCTAATAAAAAACTGTGCCAAATTTAAAAGCCACTGGACTAATGATGTTAGAGGAGTTAACGTTTGAAAAATGGTAACGACGACGGACGACTGGCGACGGACGATGGACGCCAATTGATGGCAATAGCTACACAAAAACAACGGGACGAGGAAAAATATGAAAGCTTTCGAAATGTCGCGGAAGTAGATATTGGAGCCACTTTACCCAGAGATGTGTGTGAACAATGGGGGTCGTACTTTGAAAACTTATACTCCGAAAAGGAAGAAGAATATTTCGATAAAAGCTTTAGTAAGCATATATCGAAAACAGTTCAGCATATAAGAGAACATAGAAAATAATGAGCTGTGGAATAAGTGTACGCGACACAGCCAACAATTAAATGGCAATTTAGAAAAAAAACCACAATGGACAACCGCCAGCAGCCTTCAACGAGGCCATTTGGCACTGCTCGCGGTTCTACAATTGGCCCATGTTCTAAATAAAATGCATATAATTCAAATCCAGCCCTGAAATAGTCACAGATAGACCGCCTTCTTAAACAAGGAACAGAAAACATCAAAAAGACAAGTACAAACGAAAGCTTTGTCAAAGATTTCTGGCTTATGACAGGCACATGTAATATGCGGCGAGGTTAAACTAGTTGTTTTGGGCCCAACCTTCCCCTATCAATATTCCTAGACAAAGCAAAAAAACTAAACACACAATAAAAATCAAATCGATCAAAGTCCAATTCCACTAGAGAGAACCTTAGACAAAAAAAAAACAAGAACAAACAAAAGGACGGTAAAGGAACTCTCCATAGAACACTCGCTGTTACTGACAGCCAGCTGAGAATCATCAATCGACTGATGTAAAAAAATCAAACGTATCGATTTTAAATCCGACACAACACTTCAAACAATAATGATTAAGTGAAGTGTCATCACACAAAACCGACATGCTTGATCGCTTGATGCTTAAAAATGACAATAGTAAAAACGTTTATGGAAGTTTCAAAGCAAGTATCAAGTTATCAATATGTCTGCCAAAAACTACTAAATTCAAAGATTTATCCAAAATATTCAATTCATATCCTTTCCGTAATAAATTTTGAAGCCAATTTTTCATTTCTAATGGATTGCTTTTAAATTTGTGAGCTTTATAAAAAACATTACCATAAAATTCAGGAAGTGATATTCCTTTCACTATAAGAAAACGACGTGTACAATTAATTTTTTCAATAAGAGATCGATACTTGTGGAAGAATTTAGAAAAAGATTTTACTAATTTGTGATATCGATAACCTTGTTTTAATAATTTTTCAGTAATAAAACGGTTTTTATTATTAAAATCAGAAACACCACTGCAGATCCGAGCATATCTTACTAACTGTGAAATGTAAACCCCGTATGACGGCGCTAGTTGAACTTCTCCTTCAAGAAAAGGGAAATCTATAATAGGGAAGGTAAAGTCGTCACGTTTATCATATACTTTGGTTTGTAATTTTCCATCAATAATACTTAAATCTAAATCTAAACTAGAGGCTCCCAGGAGCCTGAATCGCTCACCTTGTATTCGATGATACTTATATGCTGGATATCTTAACAAAGGACTGCTACTCTGTGGAATTATCAATTTTAATGTTCTAAGGGAAACAACTCCTATCAAGAAAGGTCTTACAACTTTGACCCCCATTACATAATTTTAAGATCTTTATGTGGTTAACCATATGCAATTTAAATTTTTCAAATATCTTGTATTGTTTTCAAGAAATCTTAAAAGAGCAAAATTCGAAAAAAAACAAGAAAAAGGGCAAGACCTCCTACAACCATTGTCAGATCTTCTACAAAACTTCAGGGCAGGTAGATCTTTATGTGCTGATCATTATTACCCAAATAGAATTTTAATATATGTCACCATTTTTGAGTAATTTGCAAAAAACTGCAATTTACCCTTATGTTCTATTTTTAGCCATGGCGGCCATGTTTTTTGTCAAATCGAAATTTCGAACGATAATTTTGTAGACCACATACTACTGAACAACCCTATTAAGTTTCATTTAATTTGACTCAGCAGTTTCAGAGAAGAAGATTTTTGAAAAGTTGAACAAAAAACTGTGAAAATGGTCAATTTTTACAATCCAAGGGGTATAACTCCTAAAGGAACGATCCTACAACTTTGACCCTGTTACGACTTTTGTAGATCTTGATGTGCTTAGTCATATGCAATTTAAATTTTTGAAATATCTTGTATAGTTTTCAATATATAGGGCTAAATAAGTATTTTTTTTGAAAAAATCCAGAAAAAGGGCAATAGCTCCTACATCGGTTGTTGGATCTTCTTGAAAATTTCAGAGCAGGTAGATCTTGAGGTGCTGATCACTTTTACCCTATGCCAGAATTTTGATATCTGTAACGGTTTTTGAGTAATTTGCAAAAAACTGCAATTTACCCCTATGTTCTATTTTTAGCCATGGCGGCCATGTTTTTTGTCGAATCAGAATTTCGAACGACAGTTTTGTAGAGGACATACTACAAAACAACCCTACTAAGTTTCATTACATTTGGCCAAGCGGTTTCAGAAAAGAAGATTTTTGAAAAGTTGAACGACGGACGACTGACGACGGACGACGGACGCCAAGAGATAGCAAAAGCTCACATTGCCTTCGGCAAGGTGAGCTAACAAGAGGCTCCCAGGAGCCTTAATCGCTCACCTGACATATGTGCCTGAAGTAAAGGTTATTAGGCAAAATCTATTTGACGTTGAAAGGGTCATAAGATTAATAAGGGGGTCATCTGACAATATGGTGGATATTAAGGTGCTGATCACTTTTGTTCTCAATCAAAATCTAAAAATCTGTCAGACTTTTTGAGTTATTTGCAAAAAAATGCAGTTTAAGCTAATGTTTTATTTTTAGCCACAGTGGCAATGTTTTACAACCAATCAAAAATCCCCACAACAGTTTTATACACCTAATAATAATAAACAATAATACCAAGTTTGGTTCTGATTGGACTTAAAGTGTCAGAGGAGTTAACATTTTCAATATAATGAGGAAATGCAGTTAAAATGCTCAATTTTGAAGTTCCAAGGGCAATAACTCCTCAAAGGAAAGGTCCTACAACGTTGACCCTGTTACATATTTTGTAGATCTTAATGCGCTTAACAATATGCAATTTAAATTTCTCAAATATCTTGTATAGTTTTCAAGATATTGAGCTAAACAAGTGCAAAATTTGCAAAAAATCCACAAAAAGGGCAATAACTCCTACATGGGTTGTTGGATTTTCTTAAAAATTTCAGAGCTGGTAGATCTTAAGGTGCTGATTACTTTTGTTCCCAATCAAAATTTTGAAATCTGTCACCGTTTTAGAGTTATTTGCAAAAAACTGCCATTTACCCCTATGTTCTTTTTTTAGCCACAGGGGCCATGTTTTACGACCAATCAAAAATCCCCACATCAGTTCTATACACCAAATGCTAATAAACAACTATACCAAGTTTGGTTCCATTTGAACTTAAAGTGTCAGAGGAGTTAACGTTTTCAATGTAATGAGGAAATGCTGTTAAAATGCTAAATTTTGACGTTCTAAGGGCAATAACTCCTAAAAGGAATGGTCCTACAACGTTGACCCTATACATATTTTGTAGATCTTGATGTGCTTAACAATATGCAATTTAAATTTCTAAAATATCTAGTATAGTTTTCAAGATATTGAGCTAAACAGGTGCAAAATTTGCAAAAAAATCAACAAAAAGGGCAATAACTCCTACATGGGTTGTTGGATTTTCTTCAAAATTTCAGGGTAGGTAGATCTTGAGGTGCTGATCACTTTTACTCCATGCCAGAATTTTGATATCTGTAGCCGTTTTTGAGTTATTTGCAAAAAACTGCATTCTATTCTTATGTTCTATCTTTAGCCATGGCGGCCATGTTTTACGACGAATCAAAAATCCCCACATCAGTTCTAAGCAACGAATGCTAATGAACAACCATACCAAGTTTGGTTGCAATTGGACTTATGGTGTCAGAGGAGTTAACGTTTGAAAAAGTTTACGGACGGACGACGGACGCCAAGTGACGCCAATAGCTCACATGACCCTTCGGGTCAGGTGAGCTAAAAAGGACATCTATCACCGGTGACGTTAGATTTGTTCAAGGTTAATTCAGAAGGATAGATATCTGCAATAAAATTAGAAAATGAAGGATTGTTGAGTGCAAGAATGACATCTAAATATCTAAAAGTTTAATTGAAAGTTTCGATTATGTTCTGTTTGTTGGGGTCTTTTTGTAATTTAGCTCATAACAGTATAGGAAAAGGTCGGCTATAAGTGGCGCACAATTAGTACCCTTAGGAATACCAATAATTTTGCGATAAATTTGTTTACCAAAACGTATGTAAATATATCTAACAAATAATTTAGAGCAGTAATAGTTTCTGCATCAGTCCAGTTAATGTAACCCTTTTGAGTCTCGTTACTAAAAAATGATTTACTAAATGATGTTCAAACTCTAGAACAGATATAATCACTTTTAGATTTGTCAAAACACCATTTAACCAAATATTCAAATTTCTTTTTAATCAGATTATGTGAAAGGTTAGTATATAAAGTAGAAAAATCGTAACTATCAACGGTATGGGATGTATTTTCAAATGCACGAAGCTTGTCCAAAACATCAAGAGAATTTTTTACGCTCCAAAAATAATTAATTCCACTGTTTCCGAATACCCTTTCACAGTATTGAATAATAAATTCCTTCATAATAGTTAAAGTAAGAGATAGAACTTTGGAAATATGGGTTAAAGGACACTTACTTGAAGCAGAGATAAAACGAGATTTTTATGGATTTTGTGCAATTTAGGTATCCAGTACGTAGTAGGTAACTTAAAGTATGTCGGGGCAACTCGAAGTCCTGTGGTCGCTATGATATGATCGTCAATGATACCCGATTCTGTCGAATGCACGGGAACGAAAGTGTTCGAATTTTTTATTTCGTGCATTAAAACCTCAAGGTAATACTTTCTTCATACCACAACGACATTGTTAGCTGCTTTATCGGCGGGAACAAACACGTATCGAAAACTTAACGGATTTTTGACTTTATTCGATTAAGGTAAGTATAAGGCCTAAAATCTACAAATGAATTTTGAAATTGGCTGAAATTGTCATAAATTTATTAATAAAACGGTCTAGAGATTTTGAGTCGGCCTCTTCTCTCCTGGTTTAGCAATAAGAGAGAAGGGAAGTTTTGATACAGTTTAGGCAGGAATTCCAATTAATTTTAAAGGGTGGTCTAAACTTTGGTCCTTTTTTCAAGAAATTCATAACCTCTGGGTCATTGACGATTGAAAGGTCTCCGGTAACAACATGATCACAAGGAGCATATCTGAAATCAGATTTAGCATAGTCGCATGATAAAGGAAAATTCGTGTTTAGTTTTTCATCAGTTGTAGTTGTTGTATAGTTAAAAATAATGTTACGTGTAGGTTTCTTATATTTTAAAGATATATAAAGCGGTTCGGTATTAGAAAAATAAGGTGGAATGAGATCTTGACTATTAGGGTCCATAAATATACTAGATATATCTATGAAGTCAAGTCCTCTATTAATGTAGGTTTATTTTATAAAATGTCGAATGTGGTCTTCTGGGTTTTCAATTTTGGGAAACAGTTTTTAGTAACAAAAAGAAGAGATGATGAGTGAACCTTCATAAAATGGACATGCATGAGCTATAGTACTACATTCCAAACGGATACTATTTAATTTAGAAATGGGTATTGAACATAATTTACAAAACAGATGATGACGTCCATTATTTTTAAAGATTTTAGTAAGATCAGTTATACTTGAGTCAGAGCGATGTTGTTTTCTGACATTACGATTTATTCGTTTACCATGCGACCGTTTGTTCCGTTTACGCGGAATCACTAAATTCATGACATTTATGTTTGATGATCTAGATATGCTACCCTGTCCCATGATGTTATCGTTAAGACCCAGAGGGTATGCGGTTTGTAATTTTTTGATCCAATCAAGTTCAGCAAGTGGTCTTTGTCTACGAAACTGTCTTTTACTTAAATTTAAATCTCTATTAAAAATTTCAAGTGTAGACTATGGAGCTTTATTTATATGTCATTTAAAACGGCAACAGCTCATGTTCAATACAATGGTGTCACTAGTCAGTGTTTTCGAATTCAACAAGGCGTTGGTCAAGGAAGAGTGATGTCTGTCTGGTTTTTCAGCTCATAACAACTTGGACAATATTTCGATACTGGAAGATAAAATTACGATTGATGAAATAAAAAAGCAAGCTCAGACATTAAAGGCTAGAAAATCCCCCTCCAAGATAAAATCAGCAATGAACATATCATTTATGTTGGAAGGAATCTGCAAAAACATTTATGTTCTATATACAACTTAATATTAGAAAAGGAGTATATACCGTCTTCTTATCGTTATGGCATTGTCATCCCATTATACAAAGGGAACAACAAAGAAAAGACTGATCCAAATACTTAAAGGGCAGTAACATTAACTTCGTCATTAGGAAAATTGTTTGATAAAATAATTATCAACTATATGCAAACTTTCCTTAAAGCAAATGCTATGGTTCTACCACACCCGTGACAGTTTGGATTTGTAAAAGATCATGGTGCAATTCCTGCAATTTATTCTCTCAAGGAAGCTATAAACTACTTAGAAAAAGACTCTGTTGTTTATGCGACATTTTTAGTCAATGAGAAAGTCTTTGATAAGGTGTGGCAAGATGGATTATTATACAAGCTAAACAGGATTGGAAAACAGGGTAGTCTATGGAGCTTTATTTATATGTCATATAAAACGGCAACAGCTCATGTTCAATACAATGGTGTCACTAGTCAGTGTTTTCGAATTCAACAAGGCGTTGGTCAAGGAAGAGTGATGTCTGTCTGGTTTTTCAGCTCATCTGTGAATGGGACACAAACATTACTTAATTGTGTATACAAGTACTCAACGAGGTGGAGATTAAAGTACAACGCAACTAGAAGTTGTTTATTAGTATTTAAATCCAACAAGAAAACTAAATGTGCGGATGCTACATCTGAATAAAAGCTCTAGGAAATATAAACATTCAGAAAAAGCAGAGAATAACTTTTGCTGGGATCTTAATTGACTCAAGCAACAAAACGTTGGTTCGAACTGAAGCTGCAGGAAAGAAAATGAAACAGAAACTGCACTCGTTGTACTCGGTAGGAATGAATCCTAGAGGAATGAGCGCCTTGACCAATACGATTATATGGAAAAGGATTATTAGAATATTCTACCAACTGCACTTTATTCATGTGAGACATTGAGCCGTATTTCACCAGGAAAACATAAAATACTAGAAGTGTCTCAGCGATATTTTGCCAAATTTATCTTACAGTTTTATAAACGAAGTCCGTCTGTTACATGTGTTAGTAACCTTGGACTGTGGACAATAATGGGATACATCGAAAAGATCAAACTCTTGTTCTTGAGATGTCAATGTCGTGCCTTTTCTGGACACTCATAAGCAGCTGTTTAAACTTAGACTGTCTCAGGTTCTGACCAATACTTGTAGCAGTAACTCAATAACGTACGAACTTTTGAAACTAGCTGCTAAATATGACCTCCAACCTTTTTTTAAGTGGTTTCTTTCCTAATAAGATACTTTTGAAGAAAATAGTCATACAAACGATAGACATTTACGAGGAGAACCAATTGAGACAAGCCGTAGAATGTAGACACGAACTCAAAAGATACTGTCTAATTCAAACATGCCTTACAGAACGCAGACTGCTTCGACTAGCACAATAATTTCCGTACTTCAACACCGTATGCATGACTTTAGTTAAACTAGGATCTACACCTTCAAAATCTGGACACTGTGTGCTATGCTCCGAATATACAGATGATTTACTCAAACATTATATTCTATCATGCTCATCACTTTTGGATATCAGGAGCGAAATGTTTTACAAAGTAGTTGACATTCTGTCCGTTACAGAGTCTATAGATTACTTCAACCAAGATGACGATGAACTTGTTAATTCTGTGATAGGCGGAAAGACTGATGTCATTAGATCTCTTGAGTCTGATACATAGGGTCGGCTGATGTGTCACATTGAAGAACATGTGCATTGCATGCACTCAAAATTTGCATGTGATCTTAACAATTAAGTTTATTATATTTCTGTTTAATTTTCTGTTGTGTGTGATTGCAATGTAGACTTTATAAATTTAGGATTTAAATTTGTAGGATTTAAAATCGACATACTTGATTTTTTTACATCAGTCGATGGATGCTTCTTAGCTAGATGTCAGTAACTTCGAGTGTTCTCAAGAGAGTATCTTTACGTCCCGTTAATTACTTGTTGTCCTTTTGTCTCAGATACTCTCTTGTTGAATTGAACTTCTATCGATTTGATTTTTACTGTGTGTTAGTTTGTGCTTTGTTATTGATTATCATTAGGGGGAAGGTTGGCGCCAAAAAACTAGTTTAACCCCGCCACATTTTAATGTGCCTGTCCTAAGCCAGGAATCTTTGTCAAAGCTTATGTTTGTATTTAGTCGAATTAATGTTAATTGTCTTTTTGTTAAGAAGAGGGTCTTTCAATTCACTTTGGGATTGGGCTTGAATCATATGTATTTTATTTTTAATCCAGGGGCCAATTGAAAAACAGCGAGCAGCGACCGCTGGTCACAATGAAGGCTGTTGGCTGTTTTCCATTGTGGATATTTAAAATATATGTTTATAATGTAGGTTGTGTCGCGTACACTTATTCCACATCTCATTTTCTTCTATTTATAAACCTTTAGTGAAGATGTATAGAACACTTATTTTTAATATACTTTATTTTTCACCGTTTGTGAATATGTTTATTGTTTAGATTTGATATTAAATGTATAATCTTCAATTATGGAGGAAATACAGATAATCAATCATTAATAATAAAAAAAATAATAATAATATCTATTTGTTAAACACATTTACAATAAATTGTTATAACACAATCAATGTGTGTTTGTGACGATTCTGAGTTCCGATTTTGTCTTAGCGGCTTATTCAGACTTACGACATTGGTTCCGTATAGCGTATAGCGCTTATTAATCTTATTTTGTCTAAGGTTCTCTCTAATGAAATTGAACGTTGATCGATTTGATCTTTATTGTGTATTAATTTTGTGTTTGTCTTTGATTATTTATAGGGGGAAGGTTGGGCCCATTTTAACGCCGCCATATTTAATATATGTCCGTCCTTAGCCAGGAATCGTTGAAAAAGCTTTTGTTTGTACTTGTATTTTTGATTTTTGATGATTTTTTGTTTAGGAAAGGGGTCTATCCTTGACTATTTCAGGACTGGATTTGAATTACATGCATTTTATTTAGACTTTGGACCTATTGCAGAACGACGAGCAGCACCTATTGATCCCTACTGGCTAAAATAGCCGCTTGTTATGTAAACTGTGTCGCATACTCTTATTTCAATCTCAATATTTTTATCCGAATAATTTGATTCTTTAAAAAATACTTGTATAAATATATTCCAGACATTACTCAATGCAAGAACAAAATGTTTTGTTTTGTTTATAATCTTATTGAAGTAATGAACAAATAATAAATTTTATATTTTATTTTTGACCCCCACCACAACACCATCAGACTTTTAAGTAACAGATTTCAAAATAAATTTCTGAACTAACCTTCATAAGACACGCTAGGGGTCGAAAAATTGGAAGACCGGTAGGACATTTGATTTGAACCAACAATTTTAAAGCCAAAACATTATTACAATTAGAGATAGTGACACTCTTTGATCAGAACGTCAAATAGCTGGAAATACGTAAACAGTGACTTTCCAACACATATTCCAGTACTCAAAAATATATTAGGCATACAAGTCAACATAACTGAAAGAAGTTTAGTGGTACATGTTGATGACTCTGCTACGAAGCGCTGTTTGTATGGATTTTTACGTCATATGTCATCATTGTCAGAACCAACAGAGAGCCCGAAGGAGGAAATGACAGATTTGTGATTGTCAATAAGTTCCTCTTTAGAAAGTGTTGTAGCTGTGTATGTGGTGCTATTGCTGGTACAGCAAACCCCTAATTCAGCTGTCAAACAGTCAATATAGCGTTTCTTTCACACAAAAATAATGATATTTGGCACTTTGTCTGCAGGTACAACAACATATTAGGTTTGTCATGTAAGGTGGACAGTGTTTCTGCAACACCAGTGTTGTTAAAATGGATATTGCTGTAGTGCTCATTGGGCTTTCAAAGAATTGATTCTTTTTAAAATCAATGACCTCACAGCTGTAATTCACTCCGATAAAACGTCATTTTCTTTTTCCTGTTCTCACTTGGCCCATTGTCCGGCATAGTCTTCAACTGAATCCATAATTGTTTTAAAACTATGATACCAGTTGATACGTCGAGGCTCACGATATTTTGGTCCTTTAGCCAAAACATCGCGAAGTAAGTCATTTTCCACGATGTTCAGGTCACCAGTGATAACGTGAGAACTTTAAATGATTGATCTGACGCATCCTACATCAAATACTAAACTACAATAAACAGACGTAAGACAAATGGAACTAACAAAGACACAGACGTGCATTGACCACCTCTCCAAAACCAGCTTTATCTGATCTTAGTAGTTGAATTCGAACGGAAATCATAGATGTATCCGCCATACAAATTAGCGTGAACAAAAACAAATTCGCCTGCAGCCTAAAAATAGAAATCTGCCGATGCTGTTTCTTGTTGAAAGCTGTCTCGAATGTAATGGCGGGTTTGTTTAATAATCATTTAATAAAATAAATAAACAGTATTAAAACTGCTCAGGATAAAAGCATGGGAAAAAATAAATATTATAATGATTATCTGCAGCTCCGAAGAAACTATGGAATAAATTCAGCTGTCAAACAGCCCATATAGTGTTTCTTTCACACAAAAATAATGATATTTGGCACTTTGTCTGCAGGTACAACAACATATTTGTCATGTAAGGTGGACAGTGTTTCTGCAACTCCAGAGTTGCTAAAAATGGATGTTGCTTTAGTGCTTATTGAGCCCTTCAAAGAATTGATTCTTTTCAAAATCAAAGGAAACTATGGAATCTTATTTAACTGTTATTAGTTGCATAAAAAATACTATTTAAAGTGACATCAATTCCTGCTTATAAGTTGCTTTAAAGTGATTTAAAAAAAATGTATTTTTATTTCATATTTTTTATTTTATTTGTGGAAGCAACATTTAAGGTTCTACTCATTTGTTTCTGTTATTGTAATGTTCTTATACTCATGCACTTATAGATTCAGTTATGTAAAATGTAAACAAACAAGGAATCTGTGAGCTACAGTTCACTCAGTATACCCCCGCAACCCCCTAAACGAACTATGTTGGTAAACAGGAGGTAGATATCAGACTGGCCTTATTTCGGTACTCGCGATAAAGGAGCTCATACTGAACTCATATACCAAAATTAGAAGTCAGTGTGATATGTAGTTGCTGAGAAAAATGCGGTCAAATTCCACAAAAAGGATAAGAGACTCAGGATCCATTGATCGAACTCTTATCTTTGGAGCTATGTGCTGTTCATATCAAAGAAACAAAATTAAAATGAAGTCAATCATATCATAGAAAATAGGAAAACAGCATATTTTGAAGAAAAAAAATCTGACCTGTTATTTACAGTCCTTGAAAAAGGATTAGAGATTCACTTGCCAAGTTCTGGCTATTTTCTATCTTTTTCTTCTAAATTTCACCTCCCGGTAAACAGGAAGTAGATGTTATACAGGCCTAATACTCACAATAAAGGACCCCATACTGAACTCTTAAATTCTTTATTTTGTATGCATTTGGCAGTAGTTATCTTTATTTCTCGCTTTCTTATTAGAGTATTTTCGATAGTTTTAGCATGGCATCAGCTAATTAGTACAGCGTAGTGTCAGGTGATACCTGTTACCTTTACATACATAATTTCTTAGATAATATTTCATAATAAAACACAAACGACACTCTATATTTTAAATATTTTTATTTCAGTTGCAGATTTAGCTTTGAATACCATAAGCGAGCTCTCACCACAGGATATCCCGTTTTGGGGGTTCTTCGGGAACAGCTTTGCATTGTGTTATTCTAGCTTTATCCATTTATGGTTTCACAGAAAACTGTCAAATGGTTTTTTAGGAATTGTGCGTTCGAAATGGACTGTGGGACGGACATGGTAATCCGTATTGACCCCTTAACTTTGATTGTTGGGATATACACAGTTCAAGTATTATAATAGATTCATCCTAACGTATTTTCCCCCGTTTGAAAATGAATTTTGTTGTTGGCTTAGACGTTTTTAGTTCAAACATCTGAGAAAGGTCATTGTTTTTGTTTATTGGTGGAAGGGATTGACCTTGATTGTTGTGTTTTTTTCTTGTGGCATAGATTTCTGTTGTTTCGGTTTCGTTGTTCGCTTTTTTGAGGTTCCTTCTTCCTTACAATTGTTGCTAATGGTGGCTTGTGGAAGGTACGCTCCTCTGCATCTTCGTCCTCTGTCACTACGACTGGGTCCGTATATGTGTCATTAGCTGCAAAGACTCTGTAATTCTTACTTGAAAAATCCTCGGCCCAACGTCCTGGTTTTCTGCATCTAAACAAATGTTGTTTTTTTATGTGGCCTACCTCCATTGGTTCGATTTGTCTATCGTTCTGCCATTTTGGAAACGGGGTATTTTTGGGTTGTGGAAATGGGATCCATTTTGTGTTGTTTATTCTATAAAACTCTGTTTGTGTAACACCTCTGAATAGCTTCCTGGTGTCTTGTTCTTTCATAACGCAATTTACCGCCTCGTCAAATGTCTTTGGATCTTCTCGAATGATCTTCATTCTCAAGTAGTCATGACAAAGGCCATCACAAAAGCTGTCTACCATCTGTGTCTGGATGAGGTCGTATGTATATCTGTAAAAGCCTTCCCCGGCTGAGTAAGCATTTTTGCAAAAACCTCCCTGCAAACATCTGCACGCTCTCATGAGGCATCTTTTTCATCTTCCTCAACATAGTCATCGCTTGGTGGTAGTCTGTAAATTTCGGCAAATCTCTTCTCTAAAATTTTCTTCGGTTCTTGCCATTTTAATGATTGTTTTAAGGCCTAAGCTCGTTTTGGTACCTTTTTTAAAGTTTTCTTCCAGGCCAGTACAGGTCACATGGGCAATCTTTGGTATGTCTTCTCTTCTAAGGGCTGCAATTTCTCCGTATCGTCATTGTTTAAAATTAGTTGGGTTTCTGTCAAAAGTTGGGACGATGCTGAAAAGAGGTACTGCTATTGTTGTATTGATGTCTGTGTTTTAGTTGGTCCAGGGCGGCTCTTGCCAACATTTTAATATCGTCTTCGTCTAATGGTTCTGAGGGTGGTTGAGGTAGTTTTAAGGATTGGTGGTGCATGGCTGATGTTTCCGTTGTCTCCGGTATCTCGCTATTTCCCATAGTCAGTAAATGAAGGGCATATTCCTTCGTTTGAACGGCAGGACTGCTCATTGTCGTTGTTGTTATCGTCAGTGTTGGTGGTTGTGGTGTGGCCTCTGGCTAAACGATATCTGTCTTCTGTTGCTTCTAAGTTCTGAGTCGTTGTCTTCGGTCAGGGGTCTGGTTTCTCGTAGAACTCTTCTCGATCCTGGTCACGGCACCAAAATAAATATACCAATATGTGACACTATAGGCTCTATTGTTTCAGGCTTTGCGGAAAGCAGACCTAGAACTATCAGTTAGCTAATTTATTGTCCAAAGCATTTATCAAGTTGCAATTGACACAAAATGAAAAATACATATTAAAACGACTTACTGTTATAACGAATATTTTTCCACAAACAAGCTCTAAAACACTACAAGCGTAAGCACAGATCGACAATCCCGTGGTAGCATACATAAACCGTTTATAGATTTGCACATTTACGTTCTAGGATAACAGTTTTTGAATGTCAAATACTACAAGGTTTGTATTGAATGGAAATGTCATGTTAAACAAAATACAATACCAAAAACGGGTATAAAACGGTTAATTTCGTTATGCTGTTTATGGATATTTCAAGGAATAACCTCTCATCAGCAGCATTTAAATCAAAACATTGGAAAGTCAAAAACCAAAAGTATTGAATGAAAAGTACTCAAAACATAAGTTCGAACAGGGAAGCCATATCCAGCACCGAGGACATTGACCATGTGCAGCCTGGTGTTGTAAACAATTTAGAATTTACTAATCGGAAATTTCAGAGACCAGTAACAAAAAATAATTAGAAATGTAATGGTAAATTCGTGTTAAACAAGTCTGATGGCCAGGCTTGTGATTACCCTCGGGGACTTCTGGTCCACCAGCAGCAGTTATCAACCAAGTGATTTCAAAATACAATACCAAAAAAAAAAACGGGTACAAAAACGGTTTATCTCGTTATGCTTACATTATATATATATTTGAAAGAGAAACCTCTCATCAGCAGCATTTAAATCAAAACATTTGACGGCCAAAAACCAAAAGTATAGAATGAAAAGTACTCAAAGCCAATAGGTTCGAACAGGGAAGCCAAATCCAGCACCGAGGATATTGCCCATGTGCAGTACAAGGAAACAAACCTGGTATTAACACATGTACATGATGTAATAATTATCTATCATGGTCAGTTAAGTACATCAATAATACACCTTGATAAATATTCGAATTAAACTGGTAAGTTATTTGTAATTAAGTATAATTCTTATATTTCTTTGAAAATAGATTGGTATATGTCAATGCACTCAGCAATAGTGTGACATATTAAGGGTAAGGTCATGCGCAGCGGTCAACAAAGTCCGTCGAGGCGATGGACCATTATATGAAGAATTGATTTTAACATGTTTTAAACCTATAAATATCATGTTGGTAGACACCTAAATATCCGTTTTCCATATCCTATAGGGCTTAATATGACATTTCCCAAACTTATATGCCTATTTCTTTTTATCTTTCAAAAAAATGTAATTTACTTGAAAGCAATCAACAACAGTCACAAATAGAATTGCATAGACAAAATATGCTTAAGACGACTCAAAAATGATAAATTTCAAATTAACGTAAATACCTTCAGGTGTGTGTCCTTGCTCGTTTCACTGTGTAACCAATACACCATTTACCCTGTTTGATCAGTTATAATTTAGAACTTATTACCCGTAGCTTGCAATTATTTTTTTTATTTTCATGTGTAACCATTTTCATGTGTAAATTGCATTTTCTTGAACCGAACTAATGCGGTTGCCATTAATTTTACTGATTCTATTAGTTTCTCCAGCGTGACAAAAGCACTGCATGCAGGCATATTCTTTCGTCATAAAGCTTTAATTACCTATTAAAGGGTAGTTATTTCTTACCACATTTCGTTACTACACGAGAGAACTTGATTTTTTTTGGGTTTTTTTTTCAAATTTCAAGCGATCGATTTTACTTGAAGTTGAACGATTTTGAATACAAGAAGCAAAGAGGCACCAATGGGGCATTAGAGTGACATAACTCCGATAAGGCAACGACAAAACCGGTAACACGAACGAAAGCAGCACGAAGAAACCACAAAACACAAAATAAATCGACCGGAAATCAACAACGCGAACTCAAGTTGTAACAAGAGTGAACTCAGGTGCCCCGGAAGAGTAAGTGGTTCCTGTCTGCTATAGCACAACCGTCGTGTTGCTTATTTCAAAGTCAGTGTGTCAAATCCGGTAAGGGAAGATAAAACAAATTTCTACGACAATCAACATCTGCACTGATTCGAGAGATAGAAATCCCATATTTGTCTACGAGTGTATTTGTCTACAACTTCAATTGTAGATATTAATGTAATATTCTTTTATTACTTCTTATAAAGTCTTTGAACGAAGTGCATCTAATATTTTCATATTTATCATTTCATTTTTTCTGAGAAGGACTGTACATGCTCAAATATTTCAAAGAAACAACTTTCGAAAAAAAAAATAAACGGAAAAAGAAAAAGAAAACTATTACATATAATAACAGTCATTGGGATTAGAATGTCATTATTCAAACAGATATTTGTTTTAAGAAATGTTTAATACAGTCGTTATAAATATCCGGGAAATCAGTGCAAAACTTTGTAAAATATTGACTTTAGTTAATTATGAGTTGCGCCTTTTGGGAGTTAGGAAAAAGGTAATAAATCTTGAATGGATAAAATTCAAATAAAGCTGAGATTATCAATATCAAGGTGCTAACAATAGTCAGAAAGATGATTAGGAATGTTTGAGGGTAGTTGGAATCCAACATTGTAAATCGTTAATGAGTAAACCCCTCCTGTTTGTAATCCTACCTTCTGTGTTCAGAAATTGTTTTAAAAAAGGAGGGGTAGTTAATGATTGTGTGAGAGTGGAAAATACGCGTTAACATTTTCGTGCTTGCAGCTATTGTATTTGTCATTTAAGTTTTAATTTTACTTCATTTGTTATATGTTTTAATAAGAATCTTTTCTTCTCATTGCATAATTAGTTGACAATTGTACACACAAGCTGATAAGTATTTTATAAGATAATCCATTTGATAAATAACTCTTTCTCAATTGTCCGAAATCAATTTCCTGTATTCATTAGTTAGACTCAATTCTTTGATATATGTTTTGACATGCCATTTTTATATATTCTGTTTGTGTTATGTAATTGTTATATCGCGAATTAGGAATGTTTGAGGGTAGTTGGAATCCAACATTGTAAATGTACGGACGTCGTACGTTTTTCAAGTGAATTGTAAGTTGTACGTTATTACGGAAACCCGTAATAGTTATACCATGAGGTAAAGGTGTTTCTGGAGGAGGTCCGAGTGGGTTTCGTATCCAGAAACACCGTATACCGAATAGTATAACTAATATTACACCCCAGTAAACCTAGAACAAAATCAAATTACATTTTTTTTTATAAAAAGCAATAAAATGTGGTATTAAGTACTAAACTGAGTTAGTAAACATATTTCTAAATTTGTCTTCCCCACACAGGGGCCTCTTTAATTCAAAATATTGAGCAACTGAGATGAGTTTAGGATTTAAACAGATTAATCAACTCGTTAAACAGATTAATTACTTTAATAACTTCACAAATAACTGATTATTTTGTATCATGCTAATTAAAACAGTGAACACTTTTAAACTGTGTATCTTTAAGAATCATTCAGTTTTTATATGACCATCGGGGAAGACGGGTGTGCTTTCGCCTGCTGTCCTTTTGAATATCATTAATTTCTTAGAGCAGGTAATTTTAGTTGAGGAAATTGCGTATTTGAAGAAAATTTATTTCATTTTAATTTCATATTTTGTATTTTGATATGCAGTACGATGTCCCTTAGCGTGGGGTTCGATTAAGAGTCTTTCTCTCATCTAGTTCCTGTTTGCCGACTTACTTAATTTTTAGCATAAATGGTCAATTATGGACAATTTTCTTAACAGTTTTCTCAGCAACCTCTTACATGTTTTACATCCTTTTGATATTTGGTAATCAGCATGGGTCCCATGCCATTGAATAAATTTTAGGTCTATTGCCTACTTACTTCCTGTTTAACAAAATCTGACCATTTCTATCTTTGACCCATTTCTATGCCCCATCTACGAAAGATATTGGGGCATATAGTCGTTGGATACGTTTGTTCGTCCGTCCGTCTGTCCGTGCGTTTGTTCGTCCGTCTCTTATGTTGCAAAATATGGGCATTATGTGTATTGGACATATTCTTGCTTTTTTTTTATATTTATTTTCATTTTTTTTTGCTTTATTATGTCCGTTGTTTTTTTATGATTTTTTTATTTTACTACTTTTAAATTAGAATTGATTTTAAACCTTAGAAAGTGAACTGTTTTCATTTACTTCTCGGATGCCCTGAGCTGGTTATTACAGAAGTTTCTTTGTGTGAGAAGCTCTTTTGTTCTATGAACATGAGGTGTGTTCACAAGCGCAAAAGCAGGGGTATCTGGAAACCCCTGTTTTTGCCATTGTGAATTAAGCCTATTGTTCTAAGAACAAAAGAGTTATTCACACAAAGAATGTTTCTGAAAATGAAAGTTCGACTTTACAATAGAACTGGGGTGTAAGTCTTTTTAAATATATTGTATTGTTTATGTGGATTATGCCATATGTATTTTATGAATAATTAACATTTGGAACTTTATTTTTATTTATTTCATTTGAAAAGTAAGCTAGTTTTCCCCAAACTTTTGTATAGCAGACCGGTGCAAATCTCTGTTACATTTTGGTGCAGCGCCCGTGACAATTCGCCAAGTGTAGGTCGAATTGGTGCAAGATCGCCGTGTACGTTAATTAATGGATAACCGTTTCGTAAGATTCAACTGGTGGTGTCCTCCTGAATCAAGAAAACTGACATTTCCCCAAGTTAGCAGTTTCACACCGAATGTTAATTCAGCTAGATGTTTCCGCTGTGGACAACTTGGACACTTAATTAGGCAATGCACATCTGTTACCGCCAGACCAAAATTGTTTCGACTGGAGTTCGCGTTGTTGATTGATACATGTATTCAGTTGTTTTGTGTTTCAATGTTTTACATGTTGTCTGTTTTTGTCCTGTTCTTGTTGGTGTTTACTGGTTTTGTCTCTGCCCTTTCGGACTTTTCACATTCGGATACCCCATTGGTACCTCTGCTTCTTTTTCACAGAAAAAGATCCTAAGGGACAGCCAAAGAATGGCAACATTTGTTTCAAAGAAAGTGTGTGAAGAGTTACCGTTTTCGTCGCTATGTGACTCGGAATTCTGCAAAACATGCAGGTCAGCATTAAATTCTCAATTTAAGGTAAATGAGGTACAGAATTTGAAGATCCAAGTAAACTTGTTGTCCGAGAAAAACGATGAAATTTCAAAGCACACTGTAAAACTGGAAAGTATCATAGATGAAATTAAGGATGATTTCAAAGAGAAACGAAGCACGTTCAACCAAGAATTAAGCAATTTGGAAACCCCTGTTTTTGCCATTGTGAATTAAGCCTATTGTTCTTAGAACAAAAGAGTTATTCACACAAAGAATGTTTCTGAAAATGAAAGTTCGACATTTCACAATAGAATTGGGGTGAAAGTCTTTTTAAATATATTGTATAGTCGAATTGGTTCAAGATCGCCGTGTACGTTAATTATAATGGATAACCGTTTCGTAAGATTCAACTGGTGGTGTCCACCTCAATCAAGAAAACTGACATTTCCCCAAGTTAGCAATTTCACACCGAATGTTAATTCAGCTAGATGTTTCCGCTGTGGACAATTTTGACACTTAATTAGGCAATGCACATCTGTTACCGCCAGACCGAAATCACAGAAAAAGATCCTCAGGGACAGCCAGAGAATGGCAACATTTGTTTCAAAGAAAGTGTGTGAAGAGTTACCGTTTTCGTCGCTAAGTGACTCGGAATTCCGCAAAACATGCAGGCCAGCATTAAATTCTCAGTTTAAGGTAAATGAGGTACAGAATTTGAAGATCCAAGTAAACTTGTTGTCCGAGAAAAACGATGAAATTTCAAAGCACACTGTAAAACTGGAATGTATCATAGATGAAATTAAGGATGAATTCAAAGAGAAACGAAGCACGTTCAACCAGGAATTAAGCAATTTGAAAGGTGAAAATAAACATTTGAGAAAAAAAGTAGGAAAACATAAAATAGCAAAACTAGAAATTGATCGGCATTACAAAGAAGATACATGTACCAAAGAGATGGTTACTATTAACAGTCTAAAACAAACAAAAGAAAGACTACTCCAACAGGAGGAAGACTTTAAGTCTGATAAAATCATCTATCAAAATAAGATTGAAGACCTAATGACAACACTTGTTAAATCAGAGTTTGACTTCGCGGCAGATTTAGCGTATGCGAGGCATTTGCCTCATTTGCCTCGCATACGCTAAATCTGCCGCGAAGTCAAACTCTGATTTTATGTTTTCCACTGAATGAAATGCGCTACCCGTTAAATGATTTCAAAGCAATACGGTTTGCTGTTATTAGTTACTTTTTAAGTCCACAGCCAACTCGATTATAAGAAAGTTTTAAAAGGATAGAGACGGGATAAATGTACATGCGACAATAACACATGCACACAGAATGTGCTGATTCTTTTTAAAAATTATCTATCCGCCCTAAAGCTCAGAAAGGAACGATTCATCAACAGAAAAAAATATTCGAGGGCCCCCGCCGATTTTGCGGGGCCTCGTAAAAAATATAAAAATCAACTTTGTCGGGTCACTGTGTCCGAAGTTTTTGTCACATTTTCCTCAAGAAATATTTGTCACATCAATTTAAAATTTTCCATCTGATGATTCCATTATCACCTTGCTTTAACCTTAGGAAAAAAATGTTGCTTGTCTAGCTACTCCCCTGTTTTCTTACAAATGTGTTGAATTGTGAAAATTTTTTACCACTTTTCTAATGAACTACAACTGAATGTCATTTGATATTTGGTATGTAACCTCATCTAGATGTCCAATATCGCGCCGCTTACCGAATTTAATAATTCAGGTCCAGACTGTATAATTCCTGTTTACCGACTTATTGAAACCGGGGTACCTGTCATTAATTGCTTTCATCATATCTCTAGATTTCTGGAGGACCCTGAGATAATTGTAGCTATAGTTGTAGCACAATACATTTTAAGTTTACTGAAACCGCTTACTTTGTTTTTGCAAAAAGCTAATTGCGACCTGTTAGAAGCATTTGAAGAGGCTAATGTTTTGATCAAACTATTAAAAGATAAACGAACTGGTCAGATCTTTGCAGAGCTATACAGAAGAAGCAAAAAAATTGCTGAATCACTTGGTATCGAATTAACCCCCAAAAGACGAGCTGGACGTCAAGCACACCGCGAAAATGCTGGTGATGTTGCTGATGCTCCCGAGGTACATTGGCGAGTTAACTTATATTTTCCATTCATCGATCATGTAATTAATGAAATGGAGCTTAGGTTTCCAGCAGAGTTAAAAGATCAAATGATCGGATTTTATTTCATACCGAAATATATAGATAAGTTGAACCCTGAAATAGTTGATACGATATTTCAAGCATTTCCGGACTTAACCGATGCCAATACTTTCAAACATGAAATAGACAGGTGGGAAAAGAAATCTGAAAACTTGAAGGAAACATATGGTACACTACAAGAAACATTAAAGGTTGCTTATAACGACTTGTATCCCTGTGTCAACTTGGTGCTTAGGCTACTTCTCATACTACCAGTAACTTCAGTTTGCTGTGAAAGATCATTTTCGAGCCTAAAAGGTTAAAAACGTGGGAGCGTGCAACAATGTCATCAGAAAGGCTATTTGGTCTTGCTTTGTTGCATGTGCATAGATATACCGTTAATCCAAACAGAGAGAACGTTATGAAGCGGTTTGATAGTTCAGGCCATCGTAGAATTGGACAATTTTGGATTCACAAAGAATAACAATCATAGACATTGACGATACAGCTATAGCTTTCAATTATCAATCATCTTCAGTTACTAATTCGTGTTAAGGACATTATAGTAGATTTATACCTTGTATATTATGTAATAATAAATCGATTTTTTTTAATTGAATATGACTAACTTTCACCTAAACCAACAATTTTCATTCCATGCAAAGTTATTGCTATCTTTTTTTTGTACCCATTGTTTATTTATTTCAATTTCAACACCTGTTTTACATCTACCAGCTTCGATGCAGGACATGCATATGGTGGTTCGGTCATTTCGTTTGTTCGTTCGCCAGTCAATTATACCTAATGGCATGTACATTTGCTTTTTGTACTTTTCGATTCTTTTTTATTGCTGTGTTTTTTGTTTGTTTTTTTTTTTGGTCCCGATTCTAATTTGACTTTCCTGCTCGTAAATAAATGATGGTCTGCGTCTGTATGGTATCCATTCGACTCTCTAACAGCGTGTTGTTCTGAGTGGTTTTACACCCTTCTGGTTCGTAATTTTTCGCTGGCTTCCAGAGCCTCTGGATACCTCCTACAGATGGGGGACACATCCCCCCAGACCCCCCTCTGCCTCGCTTAATAAAAGGCCGCGCTACGGCCTTACAGAAATAGAGGAATTAAAGACAAATTAGAAAAGGAACAACAACGTTACAAAACTCAACCAGAACAACAACAAATCAACTTCAAAAAACACAAGCACACCAATAGAATCGACATCAACAAGAGCAACAAACACAACATTGGAATCAAGTTCACCCAGAACAACAAGCACATCAGTGGAATCAACTTCACCCAGTACGCCAAGCACATGTGTGGAATCAACATCTACAAGCACAACAATGGTATCAAGTACAACAGTGGAGTCAACCACAACAAACTTTTAATTCTTCAGGTCGCTACAATGGACATCGAGGTATATATAGAGAGCGAAAATATTGATGTATTTCATTTAATTGCGACTCTGGGGACAGAGTCTCATTTGTGCAGGGAGAGATATGTGACAGTGGAAAAATACGCGTTAACATTTTTGTGCTTGCAGCTATTGTATTTGTCATTTAAGTTTCAATTTTACTTCATTTCATACATGTTTTAATAAGAATCTTTTCTTCTCATTGCATTATTAGTTGACAATTTTACACACAAGCTGATAAGTATTTTATAAGATAATCCATTTGATAAATAACTCTTTCTCAATTGTCCGAAATCGATTTCCTGTATTCATTAGTTAGACTCAATTCTTTGATATATGTTTTGACATGCCATTTCTATATATTCTGTTTGTGTTATGTAATTGTTATATCGCGGATTAAGAATGTTTGAGGGTAGTTGGAATTCGACATTGTAACTGTACGGACGTCGTACGTTTTTCAAGTGAATTGTAATTTGTATGTTATTACGGAAATCCGTCTTTTTAAATATATTGTATTGTTTATGTGGATTATGCCATATATATTTTATGAATAATTAACATTTGGAACATTATTTTTATTTATTTCATTTAAAAAGTAAGTTAGTTTTCCCCGAACTTTTGTATAACAGACCGGTGCGAATCGCTGTTATAATTGTATATATATCCACTCATTTGGCAAGATTGAGGAGTCGCGGTACGTTACCTTAAATTCTATGTTGAATCACAATCCATTTTTAGAATAGAATTTGGCATTAAGCTTAATGCCTAGGATTTAGGTCTAATGCCTTATTTTTTTCCATGAAAATTATTCTTATTGCCTAACCCGATAATATGATACATAATGAAAAGAAAATTTGAAATTAAAGTTTCAATATTAATAAGTTTAACTAAAAAAAGGTATTTCTTTGAATACTAGTAGGTAGCCCAATTTCAAACAAAATCAAATATTTTTATTTCTTTATTTTATTTTATGTTGACAAGATGATAAAAGTAATGGCCACTATTACTCGAAATAGAACATAGTTATTAAGGTAAATTTATATTTGGAGTTTAAAATATGTTAAGGAAACTGTGAGAATTGCCATAACTTTGGTCAAAATATTAAAAAGCTGTTACATGTATAAAATTTAGCGAAACAAAAACAGAGTTATGTGAAGATATGAAATACATTTTTCAATATCTAAATAACGACATTGGAATGCTGTATCTCTTATATGCAAATAGTAAACTAAGTCAAAGCGTGGTTAGAATAGTTAATAAACATTTTAATAAAATATTATATTAAATATTTTCACATCCAATGGTCATATTTGTAAACTTCGAGCGGAGAGGGATTAACAGAAGCAGCAGACTTGTTTCAAAATACGTTTAAACTAAAAAGACTATCAATGATACCATAGCGTGTGTCAACAATAGGCTCCCAGGAGCCTGAATCGCTCACCTGGTCTTAATGTCAACCCTTTAAAGACTTTTGTATAGCTAAATGAGCTGAATGTTTAAGCAACAAGAGGCTCACAGGAGCCTAAATCGCTCACCTGGTCTTGATGTCAACCCTATATTTTGTAGAGCTAAATGAGCTGAACATTTAAGCAAGCAACAGTTTTTTTATTTATCTACTATAGTTTTCATTCTATATGCCAAAAACACGAAAAACTGTTATTTTAGGGGCCGTAACCCCTATAAGGGATCATCTGATAATCAACCCTATGGAGACTTTTGTAGAGGTTTATGCACTGAACATTTAAGCAAGCAACAGCTTTTCTCTATCTGCTATAGTTTTCATTCTAAAGGCCAAAAACATGAAAAAGGTTATTTTAGGGGCTGTAACCCCTATTAAGGGTCATCTGACAACTTCAATCCTTCGAGACTTTTGTAGAGCTAAATAAACTGAACATTTAAGCAAGCAACAGCTTTTCTCTATCTGCTATAGTTTTCATTCTATAGGCCAAAAACATGAAAAAGGTTATTTTAGGGGCCGTAACCCCTATTAAGGGTCATCAGACGACTTCAATCCTATGGAGACTTTTATAAAGCTAAATGAGCTGCACATTTAAGCAAGCAACAGCTTTTCTCTATCTGCTATAGTTTTCTTTCTATAGGCCAAAAACATGAAAAAAACATCATTTTAGGGGCCGTAACCCATATAAGGGGTCATCTGACAACTTCAACCCTATGGAGACTTTTGTACAGCTAAATTAGCTGAACATTTAAGCAAGCAACAGCTTCTCTCTATCTGCAATAGTTTTCATTCAATAGGCCAAAAACATGAAAAAACATTATTTCAGGGGCCGTAACCCCTATAAGGGGTCATCTGACAACTTCGACCCTATGGAGACTTTTGTAGAGCTAAATGAGTTGAACATTTAAGCAAGCAACAGCTTTTCTCTATCTGCAATAGTTTTCTTTCTATAGGCCAAAAACATGAAAAAGTATCATTTTAGGGGCCGTAACCCCTATAAGGGGTCATCTGACATCTTTGACCCTATGGAGACTATTGTAGAGCTAAATGAGCTGAACATTTAAGCAAGCATTAGCTTTTCTCTATCTGCAATAGTTTTCATACCATAGGGCAAAAACATGAAAAAACGCTATTTTTCACCTTTAAGGGGCTGTAACCCCTATAAGGGGTCATCTGACAACTTGGACCAAATGGAGACTTCTGTAGAACTTTTAATGCTGAAGCAGTAAGGTGGCATCAGATTTCATCTATCTCTTATACTTTTTGATTTACAAGCCAAAAATAGTAGTCTGACCCCCCTGGTCTATTTTTAGCAACGGTGGCCATGTTTTTCGACGAATCAAAAATCCCCACATTAGTTCTGTGGGGGATACACTAAGGTACCATCAGACTAAATTTGGTTCGAATCTGTTCAACCGTTTCAGAGGAGAAGAAGTTTGAAGAAAAGTTAACGACAACGGACGCCAAGTGATGGCAATAGCTCACATGGCCTTTGGCCAGGTGAGCTAATAAAAAGTACACGTTTTATAATATTATTGCTTGCAAGAAAATATTAGATTAACATACCACAGGCTTGAATTTTACATTCAACATAATTCCAGACGGGTCTCTCGGTGAGATAGCAATACGGTTTGTTGACTCCTTTTGTTATATCAGGTCTTGGATGTCTACAGTAAGTATGGTTCTCGAAATATCCTATGTGAACAGGATTTGCTTGTTTCCATGTTATACACCCGATTTCAGTAACATTGCCGTGAAATGTCCGACCTTTGTTCGCTGCGTTGTAACATCCTATATCTAAAATAAAAAAACAAAAGACTCCAAAACGTTTAATCTCAAATATTGTACATTCACTTTCCGGTAGAAGTATATTTATCTTTGAAAAAAACGAGCTTTCTGAATTGTATTCCAGAGCATAGAAATAATACACGTAGAACCAAAGATTGAAACTATAGGTACGTATGCCTGTAGTAACAATCAAAGTACTGTTGGTACCGTGTACCTGGAAGTCACATTTGAACGAAGGCGAGCTATTATGGTTTATAACTTTTTCGAAAGAAGAAGGCAATTACTGAATTAAAATAGATTTTTATTTATGTATGAACCACGTACGCTATCTTACAACGATATGAAATCGATATAACTATTTTCCGGTAACTTTATATTAAGCATTAATGGTTTAAATTTCTATTATTTGTATATTCCCGCTAAAATAAATTTCCCCATCGCACAGGTCACTTAAGTCACGTGATACACAAAAGGTTATGAAAAATATAGACAAGAAGGGATATGGTTAAAACCATATCCATTGGTACTCGAGTTACATAAATGTCACAGGCTCCTGAAACATGCTTTTTGGCACCTACTACTGGTTTTTTTGGCATTGCAAACTGACAAAATATTGACAGGACAGGCCACCCAGCTAAGCTCAAAAGGGTCTTGAAAGCCTTTTATAATTTTTGACGTTTGGCTGCCTACGACTCTGTGGATCTGAAAAGTCCAAATGACAAAAATCCCAGAAAGACCGGATTATTATCTTGACTAAAAGCAATCCTCGTTCATGGCCCTGTCACACTATAACGTTTTAGCCAACGTGTGCCGAACGTTCGAATAATTTTCTAAAACGTTGGAACACGTTGGCAGTCGCTGTAAAAAGTTTCAAAAAATATCTCGGTGAACGACCACGAAGCGTCAGACTAACTACCTGCAACGCACGACAAACTTATTCAAAACTTATCTATAGCGTTCGTCCGGCGTACTTGACGTTTGCCTAGCGCATGTGTGACGACTGCAGAACGCATTCATAGCGTTAGTCTAACTTATAATTTTTTCTCTCGATGGGGATACCTAGGATTTCTGTTAATTTCTTTAGTATCATTTCGTAAAAGCCCAAATAGATCTTTTATCTGGCTTAAATGTATTGCTGGATAGTCCATTTATTAATAATTATAGAAATTAAGTTTCGTTATAAAAATATTGGTTTTCAGCGTTCTGGTAATATGAATGTATAATTATTCTAAAGCTGTTTTTTAACCAAAAGTGATGATTTTAGCACTCAGTCTAAAAGAATAAAATATAGTGTAGATTTTATATTTTGATATGTCAAAAATATACAGAGAGGAATGCATGCGCTTGTTAACAAACTCTCAAAATCTCGAATGAGTATATACATGTAAGAAATACCGGTCTGTGGATGACTAATCCTAAATGATCGCAGACAGCATGACGGATGTCCTTAATAGAGAAAAACGCGTGTGCTTATTGAATATTTGAAATACACATTATTTCAAATGAGTATTAAAGTTAGACTGTCGTTACTCGTTGTATTTGAGTATTTTTCTACCAAGAAAATCATGGAAAACACGACAGGTGTATTAAAATTTGCAAGAACTACTTTCAATTCCAGACCATCTAAGTTATCTATGATATTTATGATGATCAAGATATTTTTGGCTTTGTTCATTGTTTTTTTTTAAAGATTTTTTTTTCAGGTTTGGATTAGTATTTGAAGGTTTTGAAATTGACTTTCCACCTTGTAATTCAATCTAACTTATAAAATTCTGGGGTTGATACGCTACTCGTTCGTTACAATGACGCTCTGTGCGCTCTGTACACGTTTGAAACACGTTGAATCGGTTTCTTCGTCGTTAGACTGACGCTAGACGTGCGCTGCATTATCGCTAGACACGTAAGTTTCCATTCAGATTAGCGTTCGTCAAACGCATTTCAACGTGCGCACAACGACCACATAGCGTACATCAGCGTGTGTATAACGTCCTTCTAACTTATGCCTAGCGTTCGAATAATTTATTTCTAACACGTTGGCGAACGTCGGAAATTTTAAGCATGTTGAAAAATTTGCGACGCACTCGGCGATCACCAACGAACGCTGACGTTCGCTAACGTGTTTGTAGCGTGTTCATAACGTGTACAAAACTTACGCAACGCACACCAGCGTGTTGAAAATATATTCTAAAACGTCGGCACACGTTGGCTAAAACGTTATAGTGTGACAGGGCCATCAACGAGTCGTTGCTCAAATGTTAATTTTGGGAAATTTTAACTGTCTGTAGGACGGGGGGGGGGGGTAAACTTCAATTATAAAGGTAGGTACATATGTGCGGCCCAAAAGGGTCTACTTTAAAAGGTTGGAAATTTCAATGTAGTATATATGGTAAGGTATACTTTTCACAAATGTTATATATCAATAGGAAAAGAGTGACTGAACATCCACATTTTGCCTCCATGTAACCTTAACTGTACAGACATTTGATAACTTTACCATTCAAACTTTGATTTTAATAGAAAATCTATAAAACACGTAAAGTTTAAGCATACTCTGTGTAATTTTAAATGCATTAAAATATATGAACGGTTGTCTTTTTTTAAGCAGGCCAATATATAAATAGGGTGGGTATAAAACTTCTGGGCCGCACAAAAGTTACCCCCCCCCCCAATTCTGTGGCGGATCCAGAAATTTTCAAACGGGGGTGGGGGAGGCGCGCAATTATAAATAAAAACCTTCTGGGACCTCTTGTTTCATACAGTTTTTGTCAAACAGGGGGGGTGGTACGCCGGTCCTAGATCCGCCTTTGCAAACGTGGTCTGTAGTGTAGGGTATTCCGGACAACAGAAATTTGTAGTAGTTAAATTATCTCGTTGAGACTCAAATCAAAGTATTACTGATGTCTCTCAAACAGGTTGTGTACATGCACAGGGAACGAAGAACGCATCGATTCGGCTATCTTATTTTCATAAAACAACATCACGAGTTCAATGCCTTATTCATAATTTTAAAACAATTATACGTGAAATTATATCTTTAAGATCGCAAAATGTTTGATGGTTCATAAATACATAAGTAGAGCGTTGTCAAAACGTTAAAACAATGAAAAAATTAACATATCTTGAAAAGTTCAATCTGTTTGTGTATATTATGCTGCTGAGATAAAACTAGTTCGCGCAGTAATATAAGAAATTTAACTACAGTAACAGCTATTATAGCGCGATAATGCACCGGATGGTGACTTTTCGGTATTTTTTTTTAAATTGATCATTGTTACGCAGACTCTAATTTATTCAAAAACTTGCATTTAAATCATTCCTCATGACGAACTATTTTACATCCTATTATGCAACATACGAATCGTTATGCAATCGACAACAGGGTGAATCTAAGTATACATCTAGAATAGATATTCGAGAATATGTCTCTCGTATGAAAATACTATATCATCATTTAAAATGAAATTTGAAAACACATCAGACAATTTGTAGGGGCTTGTAAAATACAGATTAGAAAGCTCATTTGTCCCCCATAAAATAAAACCTTGTACCGGAAGACGAATGCACATAAATAGATGTGCCAGCAGCTGTTATTCATCCAGTGGTTTCAAAATACAATATATTAAAGCAGTTTAAAAACAGTTAATTTGGTTGAGCTATATGTGAACATTTGTACGAAACATTGGAAACTCAAAAACCAAAAGTATTGAAAGAAAAGTTTTCAACCCTTAACCGTTCGAACAGAGAAGCCTAACTCAGCACCGAGGAAATCGATCATGGAAACCTGTTTTTGTAAACATTTTGAACTAAGAAAATCAGAAATTTCAATAATAAAAGTGAAAAGGCAGTGTCCCGACTTCCCAGTATACAATGTTAAGGGGGGAAATCCTCATTCATCATCACTATTAAACAACATGAAGTATTGTTGTTTATGTCTGTAAGACATAGATGATGTCCCCGCAATTTTGGGAAAAGCAACTCAAAATTTCAACAACAAAAAAATCCAGAAAAATGTTATTTTCATAAAATTATCTAAGTCTAAAGGCCACAAATTTTGTGAAAATCAAAGTAACGGCACGAACGCAAATTCGATCTGTGACTTATCAATATAGACTTAAAATTTGCAAGCATGTGGAAAAGGTTACGGGAAACTTGCGGAACAGACGACCGAAAGGACGACGGACGGACGCACAAACAAGGGTAAAACAAAATACCTCGATCCCAACTTATAGTAACAGGGGCATTAACATGTTTAAAATTTTGTTAATTCGTGTCAGACAAGTTTGACTCTCAGGTTTGTGATTGCCTCGGGGACCTCTAGTCCACCACCATGTTTTTGTCTTAAAGCATAAAAAAAACTATTGCAGATATAGAAAAGCTGTTGCTTACATAAACCTTCCGCTAATTGAGCTAGTCCACCACCTGCAGTTATCGACCCAGTGGTCTCAAAATAAAAAATACCAAAGCGATATAATACAAGACCAAACGATGTCTAGCCATGTGTCGCACGACAAAAGGTTGAACCCTGTCCGTTCTAGGCCAAATATGGAAAGTCAAAGGTTTTTGACACCTGCATCCTATGGTGGACTTACGTAGCATATTTGCCATATGCAACCCATTACAGACTGACAACAAATATTTACATATATTTAACAAGAATTTTACCCCCCAAAAAATAAACAGACAAAAAAATACCCCCTTTGCCCTCCTTTTTGTTAATTAGAAAAGGGGGGTCAAGAATTAATTTATCCTCCATTTTGTATCCAAAATATGAAAAAAATTAACTTGCATATTTTTTACAAAATCGGAACGTAAATATTTTTGAAATTTTTCAAGAATTTTGCTATTTTTGAGCCCCTCATTTCTCAACGAAACAGAAAGCTCCCGTGAGCTTGAATCACTCACCTGATCCTTTGGCTATCAGGGTCTTTTCTATGAGCTATTACCCCTCATCTGAAACCTTCAACCTACCGATGACTTAGAGAGCAACAACTTTTCTCTATCAGTAACATTTTTCATTCTAAAGGTTAAAAACATGTTTAAATGGGTTTTTTTAACTTTCAAAAGGCCATAACCCCTAAAAGGGATCCTCTTTAACTCACTTTCAGTAGAGCTTAATTAGCTGAAGGTTTAAGTCAGCAACTGCTTTGCTCTATCTGCAATAGTTTTTTTTATACTTTAAGACAAATACATGAAATCAAAGCGCCAAAGTGTTAAAAGGCAGGGCTTTGACTTATAAAATCTAATTCCAAGAAAATTTTACAGGATCACACTATTTTTCGTAACTATATATTATGGGTTGAGTTAAGCAAATTTTACAGTGTCACACTATTCTATGTAACTATTTATATTATGGACTTGGAGATCGCAATGGAAGAGGGAGGTTTGGCGCCATAAAACCTGGTTTAACCCACCATTTCATTTGAAATGCCTGTACCAAGTCAGGACCATTGCGATCCACCAATTCTCCGGTATGACCGATTCGTTTTTGTCATTTTCTCTGGACTATGAGATTGATCATTCAAGTTCGGTAGTTTTGTTATTACCTTTATTTAACATAAATTTAAGAGAGTATATCATCAGAAACAAGATCCAGCTTCAGAATTTACATTTTAAAACATATTTAATTAAATTAATTCATTTACGACTACTCATTTTAATTCACGTCACTGCAGACCTACCTTGCAAATTTTTAGCTTATATTTCAATTTAAATGACTTGTTATCGCTTAAATGATCTGAAATTTATTTCTTTATTTAATCAGAAAGATATTGAGATTTTTCTTTAAAAATTCTCATTTCAAGAGAGATAATTGGCGGGGAAATGTGCGACAAACTTTTATAAAGAAATATATTGGAAAAAATATTTTTCTTAAATACCTTGAAAAGAAGAACCATGACTCCATGTTTTTATTACAGAAATCAAAAGTATATCGTATTATTATTATAATTTGACACAAAGTTAAAAATTGTAAGTTTGGTTTTAAATATATGCATTTTGAGGATTTTTTTCCTATTTAATCTATATAATTGTTTATTATAATGATTTAACTCAACTATTTCTTAAATAAGCACCGTGGCCTATTGTTTTATTGTTTATTTTCAAAGCTTTTATTAATGTCTATTTACTATGAAAGTTTCGAAGAAAAAAATCAATGTCAAATTTTTTTAACGATCTGTTTAACAAACATGAAAATAGCACTTTAAAATATCACATTACAGTGATTTGGCTCCGCCCACTTGAATATTTGTTGAGAAATATGAATATGTATATTAACACCAACATGTTATTCATAATTCCTGCAAAGTTTCAGTCAAATTGGTTCAGTGGTTTCAGGAAGATTTTTGAAATCTTTACAGACAACGGATGATGACAGCTAGACATTTAGTGATGCCATAAGCTGACATGGCCTTCGGTCAGGTTAGCTAAAAAGGGGAGACCTAAAACATCATTTTAATTATCAATTTTATGGTAGGAAACATAATTGTAAAATTTCATAGCAATCAGTCAACTAGAACATACGTTATTGTGGAAACAGAACAAAAAAAAGATTCATTTTTTTGCCCCTTTTTGGCCCCAGCTTCTTAATGGAAAAAGATGGGACACCCAAATTCAATCCTAGCAATAACAATTCTTGTATGGTAAGTAAAATTACTGTCAAGTTATATAAAATTTGGTCTACCAGAACAAAAGTCATTGTAAAGAAAAGAGTCGTTATTTGACCCCTTTTCGGACTTATTTTAAAACAGAATTATAAAATGACCCCAAAAGGAAAGCGCACATTTTCAATATAGCTGTAATAACTTTGTAAAATTTCAGAAAGAACTAGCGTTAAATTTTTAAAATTCAGATTAAACAGGAGACGCATCTCTTTAGCGCGACGGACGGACAGAGTGACCCGACTCCTAGACCTGCTTTTGCTTTTGGCTACCCAGGTAAAAACAAGACGATAATTTTTGTATGCATAATGCAAGGAGTAGCCTCTCATTAGCAAAATTTGATTCAAAACATTGGAAGTTAAACAAGAGGCTGACAGGAGCCTGAATTGCTGCTTATTTTGCATTGAAAGAGCTACAAATATAATAAGGGGTTGTCTGACAACATTAATTAACTTAATGCGTTAAAGTGAAGAGTGAAATTAGTTTAACATTTTAGTAATCAAAAGCTTTTTTATTTTTTCAACAGTTAGCGAGCGATAAGGCTTAAAAATGTTATTTAGACATTTAAAGGACCATAACTTCTATAAAGGGTCAATAAAAAAACTCCTATCATAATGCATTTTTGTAGGGCTTAATTTACTAAACAGTATTGTAACTTAAAGTTTCTCTCTTTAGCTTTGAGGTTTAGCAAAACAATGGGAAAAAGTTGTGAAAATGATCAATTTGGACGCTTTCCTAAACGTATGGGTCCTATAACTTTGATTGTGTTGATCTTTGTGTGCTTAAAAACAATTTAAATTTTTCAAATATCTTTGTTTTCAAGATATTGAGCTTTATAAGTACGAAATTTTGTAAAAATCAAGAAAAAGGGCAACAACTCTTACTTTGGTGGTTACGTCTTCTTAAAAATTTCAGGGCAAGTAGATCTTGAAGTGCTGTACACTTTCGCTGCCCATCGGAATCTTGATACCTGCCATCATTTTTGAGTTTTTTGCAAAAACTGCAATTTAACCCTTTGTTCTATTTTTAGCCATTGCAGGCATGTTTTTTTACAAATCAGTAGTATATGTATGGTGTTCATTTATGATTTCTCGGGACGATTAGGGACGATTAGCCCTCTTTGACGTCATATCCGCTTCCGTTCCGCAATCCTTCATGTTCTGCGCATGTCTATGACACCATATCCGTTTCCGGTCGTCCATCTTGAATCTTGGCGGCCATCTTGGATCTCGTTGGCCATTTTGCTTCCGGTAAGGTGAGGGGAGGTAATTCCTCAAGGTAAAAGGCTTGTTATTAAGTTTTTCTTGACCGATTCCTTTCGAGTGTGTTGCATTGTCTTAAGTAAGACAATGTCTTTTTGTTGATTTTCTTTGTGGTCGTCAGCGGTTATTAGGGGCTTGACCATTAGTTCATTTCTTATTTCTTATCAAAGGTAGGGTTGTTGTATATTGTTGGAAAGATCGCAAGGTGTAGATGTCATTTCTGAGATGTTTAATCGGTAGTTGCAAGTGGTCAGTCGGGGCTTGACAATATGTTGGTCCCTTTTTCTTTTTGTTGTATACTAAGTGTGTAATATGTCAGTGTAAAGCTTGTGAGGTCTAGTTTTCAATTCTTTTTTTGGTGATAATCTAAGGGAGAGTAACTCATGGTGGCTACTGTATTTACAGTCTATGTTTGATAGCATTTGAGAAGGAATTTGCTTACCTTTGTGGGTAAAGGGGTTTAAATACTGTTTTGATCATTCTTATAGGTTACATATGGCGTTTGAGATAACAAGTCGATTTTAAATTTGGATATTTTATTTTAAAAACAGGAATATGTTTCAGTCTTCATCCTCGTCTTCTTCACTCTCCTCGTCAGGTCTGAACTGTTTTATTTTCTCATCCGTCAAGTACTTTCGCTTCTCAGTAGCGAATTTCTTAGACTCCTCATACTCGTAATCTTTATCGTCCCTGAGTCGTTTTGCAGTTTGTTTGATCTTCTTGTGTAGTGGATCTCGTGCCGTGTAGTGGATCTCGTGCCATTTCCATTTGCCACATAATGTTATTGACGTAACATTTTTTTTGAGCTTCTCTATAGAGCGGGAGTAAATCGAAGTCAGCCTTTGATATTGACTCTTTTTCGTGGTGACCTTTTTCTTTGTATCCACCCACTTTCTTTTCGTGTTCGTCTTTGTAGTTGATCATCACTTGTCAAATAAAGCCACCCCAAACTGTTCTCCGGGTTAGGTTTCTTCGTCTTCAGACAACATTCACTCTTTTCCGAATCCGTATCCGACTTCTTTTCTGATTCCGTATCTGATTACTCTTTAGTTAGCCATTCCGGGTCCTCCTTCAACCATTCCGGTTCTTCTATTTTCCTTTGATGCTTCTGTTCTTTTTGCCTCTGTAGATTGAACAATTTTTGGCTTGTGTATCCGCATTTGTCGCCATGGTACATCTTTCCTTCTCGACGACGTCTGGGTCCTTTTATGATTTTTGTTCCGTCCTTGTAAATTTATCTATCGCTTCTGAAAAGTATAGCATGTTGTTGAAAGAGCCCTAATTGCCGGTGCGGATTGGATCGGGTCTTGTTAAATTGTCTTTCTTTCTATTCCATACATGGGCAAAGAATGCATTCCTCAATTTTGCTAAGCTCGATACCCCATTGGTACTTCTGCTTTTGTCTCTTGTATGCACGCTTCCATGCTTTGAATCTACACCATTCTGTAAATATTTGCTGGCAGTCTATGCACGGCGCAATTAAATTTTCTTTCGATTTGGAAAACTGATCTTTTTGCTTTCTCTCGCCGCATTTACGACAAACACGTTCCCCGTTCTCACTAGTTCTTTTTTATGAGTTTTGGAAGATAATCCATAACATTTACGTGCATCTTGTTCGAATACACTGACAACATTGTTCATTTATTTTGCCTTTTCAAAATTGTATCGTCCAATCATCTCTCAGCTTTTTATCACTTGACTTACTATTTGCTCTTCTTGCTCTTTTGTTTGTTCATTTTGCTCTTTTGTAGCTCCTCTTGCTCTTTGTTTTTCCCATCTTGCTCTTAATTCTGCTCATCTTGCTCCTTTCCTTGCTCATCTTGCTCCTTTCCATGCTCATTTTGCTCCTTTCCTTGCTCATCTTGCTTTTTTGCAGCTCATCTTGCTCTTATGCAGCTTAAGTTGCTCTTTTGTCTTGTTCATCTTGCTCTTGTGTTGCTTTCTAAGGTCTTTTAACTAGTTTGATCACCCCAGCAGCAGCAGCAGCCATTTAAGCCCCTTCTTATCCCTTTCATTTGAGCAGCAGCAGCCATTTTACCCCCCTCCCCTAACTCTTTCTACTCGACCAGTATCAGCCGTTTCCTTTCCTTCTTCCCTTTTCTTCTTTGGATGGTCAGCTTTTGAGATTTTATACATTTTTTCGGAATCCTCTGGGTTTTTTTTCTATTATATTAAGACAACAATTTTTGCACGGTAACCCCTATTTTTCTTTTGTGTAAGGTCTTCATTACATCATAAATATTTGTTTTATAAATATAATTCAAATTCTAATCACTTTTTCACAGGTATAAACAGCTAAACTATGCTAATGATAAAGCTAAGAAAAAGCCAGAGAAAACCTTTTCCCGCTAAATTTTAAACTCTTATTATCTTTAAAACGAGCACGGTAACCTATCAAAATTTTTAGCTGATTTTGTATTTTTAATTATTTCCTTATGATTAAGAGCCTTAATTTCAAAACCTCGTCACTTTCAAAGTCACCCTTGAACATCCTTAGTATACAACAAAAAGAAAGGGACCAACTTATGATCAACCCTGACTTACCACTGGCCACTACTTAAACATCTCAGAAATGGCATCTACACCTTGCGACCTTTTCAACGATATACAACAGCCCAACCTTTGATTGATAAAAAATAATACGCTCCCGAAGGGAGCGATAATGGTAGAAATGTCAATATTCTAGTTGTACTATGGACTCAATTTTCCTTCAACGTCCGGTAAATCACGCGCGGTTTCCCGGACTTTCTGTGTCTTTATAACGCTTTTTTTCTTTGAAAATTCCTGACGTCATTAAGCGCACAAAGGACCCACAAGAAAAGCTACTTTGTTTTTATTTTCGAATAAGAATTTGTTTCAATTAATTGCCCAATAAACATTTGAAAACTTATTTTAGCTTGAAAAATATTTAAGGATACGTTCAAACTTCGGGAGCGTCACAGGTTAACCTGCATCATATTAAATGGTCACCTAGTGGTCAAGCCCCTAATGACCACTGACGACCACAACGAAAATAAAGAAAGAGACATTGTCTTACTAAAGACAATGCATCAAACCCGGAAGAATTTGCCCAAGGAATGACTTAATTAAAAGCCTTTTACCTTGCGGAATTACCTCCCCCTAGTTTACCTGAAGCAAAATGGCTGACGAGATCAAAGATGGCCGCTGAGATTCAAGACGGACGACCGGAAACGGATATGGTGTCATAGACATGCGCAGAACATCAATGATAGCGGACCGGAAGCGGATATGACGTCACAGAGGGATCAAAAATCCCAATGATAATTTTGTTGCACTGCCAAGGAACAACTATACTAAGTTTGGAAGCAATTTAACTTATGGTGTTAGAGGAATTAACTATTTTAAAACAATGCAAAAATGGTCTTGAAATTCTGAACACTTTTATACATTCCAGAATTTGGAAATTTGTCACGGTTTTTGTGTTATTTGCAAAAAACTGCAATTTACCCCTATGTTCTATTTTTAGCCATGTGTTTTTATAAATCTCAAAAATCCAAGTTTTGTAGCGGATATACCAATAAACAACTGTACTAAGTTTGATTTCAATTGGACTTATGGTGTCAGAAGAATTAACAGTTCATGGACGACGGACGACGGACGGACGACAGACACCAAGCGATGACAATGGCTTCTTTGCGTCAGGTGAGCTTAAAACGATGGTTTGACCCCCTGTTCTATTTTAAGTAACGGCGGCCATGTTGGTGGCGGGCTGTTGGTGGGCATGCATAAATTTCACAAACTTTGTAAAGGAAATATCCTAAAGATCAAGTGTGCGAAGTTTGAAAGCAATCCCTTTAGTGGTTTCAGAAAAGAAGATTTAAGATTTTCAAAAATCAATTAAAATTGATAAAAAAAACAGTTAAAAGGGGATATATCAAACTTGGGTTCAGAGAAGTAAACGGACGGACGACGGACGCTTAGCGATGACAAGAGCTTGCCTGACCCTTCGGGTATTGAACAAAAGGACTCGTTCGAACAGGTAAGTAAAACGCGGCTTTGTGCGATACAAGGAAAGAAACCTTATATTTTAAACAATTTTGACTTTAGACTATCGGAAATTTTAGGAATTTGATTGTTCTCATATTGTGAGTCGACAGAGGTACGTTGCTCCCGGGTTGTTGTCATCACTCAAGAAATTTTACGGAAGACATCATGTGCTTGTATACAAATACGGGATTTCTATCTTTCAGATGAGCACAGATGCTGGTTTGACATAGAGGTTTGTAATGTTATCCTTTCCGGATTTGACCAACACTAATTCGATCTTTGGCAACGTGACGGGTTTGCTATAGCAAGCTGGAACTGCTTACTCTTCCGGAGCACCTGAGTTCACTATCGTTTCGACTTGAGTTCACGTTGCTGAATGCGCTTTTGTTGTTATGTGTGTGTGTGTGTGTGTTTTATGTTGTTGTGTGGTTTGTTTTGGTATGATGATTTTTTGTCTACCAGTTTTGTCTTTGTCTTTACGGTTTTATGATATTGATTACCCCTTTGGTACACCTTTGCTTCTTTCGAACGAATGTTCTTCTGGATTTTGTTTTGTATACTTACCACAAGCAGGAACATCACATGGTTCTGTAGTATTCTGACTAGTAAAACAATATGGCTGATTACTAATATTTGGTGTTGGATTTCTGCAAAAGTTATGATTCTGAGAATATACTGTCTGTTTGTTGTTTACTTCGCTCCATTTTATACACTCCGGCTTTGTTCTCTTTCCTTCATAACTGCTGCCGTTGTTTGTTTTGTTGTAGCAGTTAAGTTCTATAGGGAAAAATATAAATAATCTTTAAAAAACTATTGGTATTGAAATACTTTTATCAAATAAATATCTTTCTCTGACTTATCGGGGCATGTCTGAAATTTCTTTTTTGATGTTTTCAACACTGTTGACGACAAAAAATAATGTCAATAAAGTTATTGATACCATTTAGTTTATAGGTTCAACTGGGATGATCAGTTAAAACGATAGTCTCGATCACCCAGACGCTTATCAATAGATGATAAGAGTCTGGGACAGTCCCATTACTGTACCTATTTTGTTACGTGTATGTTCGGAGTAATTTCAGGCTTTATCATAATGTTCGACGAAAATCACTCAACCGTATGTTCAGAATTCTGTACATATGGTTCAGTGATTTCATTCAAATACAATAGCGAGATAACTTCTCCAATTGATGTGAGTTGTTCACTAACAAGACATCCTATTTTACATTTTTGAACACAAGGTGGTTTTGTTAACAATAAAAAAATTCGTTTTATCGTTAAATTGTACTCACGGGCGTCTACCTGGTTTTGGAAATTGTTTATGTTTATTGGAGCTAAAAATTGGGACATTCTTAATTACAAAACCATACACGTTTGACCAATCCAATTCTCGATTTTGCGGAACCAGTTGTCAAAAACCAAGGAAGACCAATTTCAGATTGAAATGAATCTTCTATGCTAAACACGTCATATACACACGTGGTAAAGGTTAAAAGGTATAACGATCGCCACCTAGTGGTTACGAGAAATCAATAGGTGTTTTCCCAGACTCACTACCTTGGTAGTATGAGTTTGGGTTTGAGACTATTATAACGAGTAAGCCAAGTCATTAGAAGAAGTACGGTCAGTCGTATCTGACATATTTAATGTTAATGAGGATTTTTTCACTTGTGTTCGAGATTTCATGTTCTGTGGCTGATAAAGCTGTGACGCCATCTTTCGAGGCTGATAAAGCTTTATTACGCCCGCTTCCGGTAATTTATCACACCCCTTTCTATCACTTTTCGGAAGCCTGACGTCATTCGTGAAATTCCGGAATGAATCACGTCGTTGTGATTCAGGTTTTGTTAGTATCAAAAATGGATCATGCAACAGACGAGCCTCCCTCGATTGATAATGAAATTCTTTTAAACAAAAACTCGGTTTATAAAAAAACGATATAATAAGAGTTGTTTTCCTTGTCCAAGGTTTTTTTTAAAGTATATGATAAATATATTTGTACATGTCTTATTTTATATCTTACCCTTAATCAGCCCTCGGTCATTTATTATCCCTCGAGCCGTTCGGCTCTCGGGCCGATAAAATAACCTAGTGCTGATAAAGGGTGAGATATAAAATAAGGTATGTAATTATCTATACATATCACATATTTAAGTAATAGTCCATTTGCCAATTAGCTTCGGATTTTTGTTCCGGGATCGATTTAATTTTTCTTTGTATTAGCGCTACGGAAAAGTCCGTGGTTACCGAATGGCATACAGACAGGACAAGTCTCGGACTTTATCGTTAATTACTACGATAATCTACTGCGACTTTTAGAATTAATAGAACAAGTTCAACTTTTTTTACTCAGGTCTTGTTAAACAGTAAGGCGTAAATTTTTAGAATACGGTGTCAAAAACATTTTAATGCCAGTAAGTTTGTCAGATTTTTATGGTAGATTATCATAGTCGTAAAGGAAAAAGTTCGAGACTTGTCCGGTCTGTATGCCATTCGGTAACGACGGACTTTTCCATAGCGCTAATAAAAAGAAAACTTAAATCGATTCCGGAATAAAAATCCTATGGTAATTGGCAAATAGACTATTATCTAATTAAAAAATGTTACGAAGTAAATATATAATATAATGAATATAAAATGGCTAAATAGGTACCACATGCTGTATAAACCCTCGACCGATATCACACCTCGGGCCAATTGCCCTCAGGGTGATAAAGTCAGGACCATTGCAATCTTCAATTTCTCCGGTCTGTTTTGTCTTTTATATCTGAAATTTGAGATTAATGCTCCAAGTTCGGCAGTTATGCCTTTTTAACCCCCTTCACATTTACGATACTCTTTAGCGATTTTTCGTGTAGTTAAAATAAGTTGTGTCATTTCATCCATTTCATGTAGTGTGAAGCGTTAAAATAAATCTTAATTTTCAGAACATTGGTGCATTACTTTTGTATAGACATTAACATTTAAATTTTGTAAATCAGTGTGCTCTTTGTCTGAAATTTTACCAGAGAAAAATTTACCCCCTCAAAAGACCATTAAATACAAGTTCCAATGACTGTGTAAATTTGTTTTAAAATTCACAATAATGTAACTTTATACTTGGAATTTACGTATAATCATTTGTCATAGTTTGCCATGTTTCCGAATATATTACATGTACTATATAAACAGGAAGCTTCTTTATTTTATACATTATGATTGAGTGATAACAGATGTGAAATCTGTCTATAACAATAACTGTAATAAGTTTTTGTTTTGCATTGCTCGTTAGTGGTACCTTCATTTGTAACCGTGTAACAACAACAAACACCCAGAAGCCTGAGACCTGACCCAATAGACACTAAGGCAAGTAAAGCCTTTCTTTATATACAATACTTTACATTCTATAAGCGAAAAGCAAAATTGTTTTACCTTTTAAGTGCCATACAATTTGAGCAAGCCAAAGTTTTTTTTCTGTCTGCGATGTTTTTTATTAACCACAAACACGGTTTTTGACATTTAAAATGAGTATAACAAGAGGCTCCCAGGAGCCTGAATCGCTCACCTGACATATGTGCCTGAAGTAAAGGTTATAAGGCAAAATCTCTTTGACATTGAAAGGGTCATCATTTTAATAAGGGGATCATCTGACAATATGGTTTAACTAAATGTAGTAATGATTGTACAGAGTAATATTCTTTTAATAATTTTCTTTCCTTCAACATTCTAAGGGGAATAACCTCTAAAATGAACAGTATTACAATCTTGATCTTATTTCATATTTTGTAGATCATGTTGTGCTTAACAATATGCAATTCACATTTCTTAAATATCTCATATAGATTTTAAGATTTTGTGCTTGAAACATTTTTATAAGTGCAAAATTTATGTAAAATTAAAATAAAAGGACAATAACTCTTTAATGGGCTGGTCCATCATCTTCAAAATTTCAGAGCTGGTGGATCTTAAGGTGGTGATCACTTTTGTTCTCTATCAAAATTTAAAAATCTGTCACCCTTTTTGAGTTATTAGCCAAAAAAAATGCAGTTGATCCCCATGTTCTAATTTTAGCCACAGCGGCCATGTTTTACAACCAATCAAAAATCCCCACATCAGTTCTATAAAGCTAATGCTACTAAACAAACAATACCAAATTTGATTCCAATTGGACTCAAAGTGTCAGAGAAGTTAACATTTTCAAAGTTATGAGGAAATTCTGTGAAAATGCTCAATTTTGACGTTCTAAGGGCAATAACTCCTTAAATAAAAGGTCCTATAATTACATATTTTATAGATCTTGATGTGCTAACAATATGCAATTTAAATTTCTCAAATATCTTTAAGGGTTTATTAGATATTGAGCTTAATAGGTGCTAAATTAGCAAAAAAATCACAAAAAGAGCAATAACTCCTACATGGATTGTTGGATTTTCTTGAGGCGCTGATCACTTTTGTTACCCATCAAAATTTTATGATTTGTCACCGTTTTTGAGTAATTTGCAAAAAAAAATGTGATTCACCCTATGTTCTATTTTTAGCCACAGCGGCCATGTTTTATGACCAATCAAAAATTCCCACTTCAGTTCTATACACCTAATGCTAATGAACAACTATACCAAGTTTGATTCTAATAGGAATTAAAGTGTCAGAGGAGTTAACGTTTTCAATATAATGAGGAAATGCTGTTCAAATGCTCAATTTTGACATTTTAAAGGCAAAAACTCATAAAAGAAAAGGTCCTACAACGTTGAATCTTTACATATTTTGTAGATCTTGATGTGCTTAACAATATGCAATTTTAATTTCTCATTTATCTTGTATAGTTTTCAAGATATTGAGCTAAATAGATGCAAACTTTGCAAAAAAATCACAAAAAGGACAATTACTCCTACACAGGTTCTTGGATTTTCTTCAAAATTTCAGGGTAGGTAGATCTTGATGTGCTGATCACTTTTACTTCGCCAAAATTTTGATATCTGTAGCTGTTTTTGAGTTATTTGCAAAAAACTGCATTTTACCCCTATGTATACTTTTAGCCACGGCGGCCATGTTTTACGACGAATCAAAAATCCATACATCAGTTCTAAGCACCGAATGCTAATGAACAACCATACCAAGTTTGGTTGCAATTGGACTTATGGTGACAGAGGAGTTAACGTTTTAAAAAGTTTACGGACGACGGACGACGGATGCCAAGTGATGACAATAGCTCACCTGACTAAAAAAGGTCATTTGAAAACAACGGTCCTATGAAGACCTTTGAAGTGCTTCTTGCGCTGAATATTCCAGTTAGCATTAATTAATTAGCTTTTCTATATCTATCTGCAAAAGATTTCATTTTATTTATTCTTGGGTCAGCGGAGAACAGGGATCAAATTGTTGATGAATAAAAAATCGAAACACAAATTAAATACAAAACTTTTAAGGAGAAACCAAACCAAACTTCATAAAAGTCTGTTCAGTAGTTGCAGGGGAGGAGGTTTTTTAAAAGTTGTTAACAGACTTCGTCGATGACGGACGCCATGTGATGGTAATTGTTTATAAATATGGACTGAAGTGTATATGAGCAAATAGATGTAAAGATGCATGGTGTACAGTATTATCCCAGAAGCATTATATGACATTCATCATGTGCTTTTATTATATATTTCAGTTAATAGGACCCTTTTGTGCGAGTGACTGTGTGTAGGGTGCGCTAAGGGTACACGTGTCGCTTATTCTTAATATATAACAGGTTTTAATCGAAAAGCGAACAAATGTTGAAACATTAGGACCTTTTAAGTATAATTTTTCAAAGGTTCTTGCTTATTCAAGTTTTGGTATCATAAGTAAAAATCCAGATGCCATATCAATGACTGTTCAAATACCACTATGATCTGCATAAAATTTTGCGCCGAATAAACCAATAAATTTATTCATAAATATCTATTTCATTTAATATATATTTTTTTGTAAATAGAAGCATACACTCTTTTTTTTTCACTTTGAACCATGTTTTTTGTCGGTTTTAAATGGAAATTTTATACTAGTGTTACCTTGAATTGCAATAGCATTCACACCAAGAAAACTCCACCAGAGAAGAACCAGACACACTGTGAACCCGTTAGTCATCATGGCTAAGTAAGAGAAATACATGTAAGATCCATAATGTGTAAAATCAGTAACCAAATAAGATGAAAAGACTCAGGATGTTGTCATTTCCTTAATTGTTGTTGTTTTCCTTTCCTGTAAGTTAAGAGCTTTCACGCGGTACAAGGAGATACGATGAAGTATATATTTAAGATATTCACTTCATTCGTCAAACAGGAAGTTTTATTCTAACACGTTTATCTTGTACCAGGAATACTACGAATTCCGTAGTTTCCCGTCACATAACTCAAACTGGATCTTTCCATTATCTAACAATATTTGTACATTTCTTATCTCAAACGGATATAATGATAAACACGAGAGATTCAGGTATATTTCTCCCACTTATACCCGAAAATAATCATTACTATAAACTTTAAGAACCTGTTATCTAGTTTTAAATGGCAAATTTATGATATTGTTATAAAAATGTTATCATCATAAAGCGAAGTTTTGTCATACAAATCGAAAAAAGATTTCTTCTTCACATCTCTTACTAAAAATAATTTACCAACACTGCACGATTTCAGGAGAGCTCATGCTTTTTTAACAGTTTTATTACAGATAGGTAATAACAAAACTACCGACGGATTATCAGTCTCAATTGTCCAAGAAGAAAAGATAAATCAAGGCAAAGATCGAAGATTGCAATAGCCCTGACTTAGTATAGGTATTTTAACGTGGATTAAACCAGATTTTATGGCGCCGACCCTCAAGCTTCTTTCATGGTCTTAGGGTCTATTTGTACACAAAACTCAGCATGCACGGTTGTGAGACACAATAAGGATAGTACGTGAGTTGCTACAAAACCAGAAACTCTAAAATCATTTCATCTTGCATAAGGGCAAGATATGATAAAAGCTGTTTTTGGCCCCTTTTTCAATACCGACAAATTTCTTCGAAACGTTCATATAACTACGCTAAAGTTATGACTTTAAAATTATTTCTATGTTTCAATCGTATAATCTATCAGTGTTCTTCTCAATTGTGGGCTAAATATGTGGGAAAATCGACTTTTTTCTCCAAAAAGCTCGAAAAATTGTAATTTTTCATATGTTTTAATTAAAAAAGTATGAACGAACCTGTGACCCACAAAAATATTTTAACTGTGGGTGTACCATCACTATACAATGTTTTCTGAAAATATCTTTTTGGGTCACAGGTTCTCTCATATATATTTTTCACAAAAACTGAATAAATTTTCGCCATTTTGAGCCCATATTGCATTGAATTGACCATTTTGGCACATGCATATTCTAACAATAGAGTCCATTTCACAAATATCAAGGACTGTCCAATGTACTATGACCTCTTAACTGCAAAAGCCCAAATCAACTATAGAATACTCCTAATTTGAAAAATATGCAAAAATCAGGGGGCCAAATTGTGCATCTTATCATATCTTGTCCTTTGAATTTTTCTACCAACGGCTGATATCTAAAACTTTTTTTTTAGAAACAGTAAAGCTAGGGATCATATTTTCTTATAACCTTGATCAAAGAGCAGGTCATGGAAACAACGGTGTCCGAAAAATGTATCTTTTTCTGTCGTTCCTCTATACTCGAGCTCTTTTCGGTCTCCATTTTACTTTCTTCTGCCATTTTCTGCCTTTTTTTGCTACCTTTTTACTCTCTGTCTTCTTTTTCTTGTCTTTTATCGTTTATTTCCGAATCCTCTCCCCCAACTGCTTTGCCTAATTCCCCTTTCGTCTATTAGGAATCATCAGACGCGCTGTACACAAACGATTGAAAATGCAGAATTCTGTATGAATATGACCCGGGAATATGACAATAAAACAACATAAACCGAACTTGAAGCCATATTACGACTAAGATCCATATTTTGCTGGGACAAGAAGAACCATAGAAAAACTTGAAATTAACATCGAAGATGTATTATTTTTTATTTGTTCTTAAAACAGATCGATGATACCGGGGCGAGCTCACTACGAAAATTTTAACTTTGAATTACTAGAATCGATAACCATCGAGGATATAAGAATCTAAATTACAGCAATTTTCAAGCCAATAAATTTTGCTTCGCCCGACACAAGTTTCGTCTATTTAAAGACTCACCAGAGACGCTCTACCAAATAAATTAAAAAATGCAAAATTATAAAAATGTGAAAAATAGAAAAATAAAAAAATACATGCCAAACTGGTACCCATATTATGACTAAGATAGACTTTTGCCTGGGGAAGCAAGAACGATAGAAAATTGACAATTTTGAAATTTACATTAAAAATCTATTAGTATTAATGGGATCTTCAACACTACAGTGGTAATACAGGAGCGGGGTGGTGATACCGATCCGGAATTAAAACCCAACCAGCTGTGCAAACCATGATCTAAACCAAAATTTAAACAATTCAAGGCAATGAATGATGCAACCCCTACAATCGTTTTGTTTATTTAAGACTCATCAAAGATGCTCGACCAAAAAAATGAAAACGGAAGACACTTTATGAATATAAAGAGCATATATCATGCATATTAAAATATCTCCAATACAAGCCAAGCAACCTAAATGACTAGCTATAAAAAGAACGATAGAAATTTGACAATTTTGACATCTACACGGAATATGTATTAGCTTTATGTTCAAGTGTCTGTTTGTCAAGTTTTTGCGGATTTTGATACCTATTATTTGATCACAGATCCAAAATATTTATGAATATTAACTTTTTGGTGGATAGATTACAAAGAATAATCCAATAAATAAAAATGTATTTAAAGTCAAACATTTTATTAGCATTTTCATAAATGATTTATTCTCAATTAACTATAGTACAAATAATGTATAACATATTTATCTCTTACAAAGATTTTTGTACAAACTTCATATTTCGATGGAGATAATCAGCAGGAAACTGTATAACTATCTAGTTAATATTTGTACAGAAAAGAGATGAGAGACACCCTATGTTTCATTTTTAATTTTTTATATGCTTCCTATCACTTTATAGAATAGATTTCGCAAAGAAATAAGTCATAAAATGTATATTGTTGTTTTGTACAAGGTCACAATTTTATTTAACAATTCCCACGGACAGAACCAAAAATTTATATTAAAAAAATTTGTACTTTTTATGTTTTTATTTAATATCTGTATGTGTGTGTGTGTGTGTGTCTTTGTAGTATTATGGCTATGAGGATTTTCGTACCATAGAGAAATTGTAAGAGCACAAGCAGTGGCTTCTGAAAAAATGTCATTTTGTAATTGTGTGCACTGGGTAGATTAGGTTCTTACATATAAGTTCTTAGAAAAGACCGGTTGATCTTTCACAAGTGATAGAATTTTCAGTCTTTTTGCGAGTGGGCCGTAGTTGGAATTTTCATAATTTCCAGCAAAATTTCGCAATTAACGTGTACAGGCTTTCGGCAAAATTTTGTCTTAAACTACCCGTTTTCGTCTTTTGTCCACAGTGGACTTTATGTTGACCCCCCCTTTCGAAAATTTCTTGATCCTCCCCTGTTTGAGTTATATAATATAATTTCTTCCTATAAGACGTAAAACATGGTCTATTCACGTTTCTCCAACATTTGATAATTTGCAATAACTTATTAAGGGTGGGGATTAGGGGCCCTCCTAAGGAGTGGTAAGATTTTTCTAGATCTACATTGGGTTTTGACTTATTTCATATTTATACCTCAAATCATAGGCAGATCTCACAAATGCTAATCATTACAAGGTGAGTCCGGTTCCCTTATTGGTCACAGAGCGCAAAAAAGTCTAGATCGCAATGTACGATTTTTTCATCTTCGCATGCTTGGAATGCTTATGACCTAAGACGATCTTCGTAGGCGTACTACAACTACGGTTAAAAATGACAATATTATAAAACGAAAATTGTAAAAATTTCTAGGCAAAAATATGTTTGATTTTCGTCTTCGGTATTCCCAGAGTCCCGTTGGTAGCTTCTGTTCTAAGAATAATTTGAAGATTGAAACCGTTTTCAACTTTTTTGTGAGAGTTATGACCCTTTGAACTTTGAATTTGCTAAAAAAAAATCCTCATTTATTATTCCAGGAGACCTAGTCGCTCACCTGGTCCTAAAGCTATAAGGGTCTCTTCTATGAACTGTTACCGCTAAAAGTGGTCATCTGACAACATTGTCCCAAAGGGGACTTTTGTAAAACTTAATGAGATGAATGTTTGAGCAAGCAACAGCTTTTCTCTATTTGCAATAGTTTTCATTCTTTATAGCAAATTCATAAAAATGCTATTTTTGACCTTTTAAGGGCCATAAACTCTAAAGGGGTCACCTGACAGCTTCGACATAATGCAAATGCATCAGATTTTCTTTATCTGTTACACTTTTTGATTTACAAGCCATTTTCGAAACAGCCAACAATCAAGCGGCAATTTAGAAAAGCCACAATGGACAACCGCCAGCAGCCTTCAACGAGGCAAGTAGGCGCTGCTCGCGGTTCTGCAATTGGCCTATGGTCTAAATAAAATGCATATAATTCAAATCCAGTGCTGAAATAGTCACAGATAGACCCCCTTCTTAAACAAGGAAAAGAAAATATCAAAAAGACAAGTACAAACGAAAGCTTTGTCAAAGATTCCTGGCTTAAGACAGGCACATATAATATGTGGCGGGGTTAAACTAGTTTTCTAGGCCCAACCTTCCCCCTATCAATATTCATAGACAAAGCACAAAAACTAAACCCACAATAAAAATCAAATCGATCAAATTTCAATTCCACTAGAGAGAATTTTAGACAAAAGACAACAAGAACAAACGAAAGGACGGTAAAGGAACTCTTTATAGAACTCCTAAATGTTGCTTTTCAACACATTGCAAACGGAATAAAAATTACAAATAAGTTCATGAAGACGGCAAATCCTTTCACGAATAATTCAGCCGTAACGTATATTTTACATTCCACTGAAGTATACGAAGACAGAAAGGGTTCCAATTATTTGAGGCAAATCAAAAACCGTGTTTCTTCATAAACATGAACACCTCCTTCACTCGGCTAACTGAGAACTCGGTCTGTTGGTTTTATTTAAAATGGAGGATTTATGGGAATTTGTCTGTTTGAGAGTCGGCTAAAGTCTGTTGGTCAAGTACTATAGAGAAAAACATAGCAAGGTCAGTATATTTTACTAAATATTTCTGTTTTACTTTCTTTAATAAAATAACAATTTATGTTGAGCAAAACAATTTTGAATACTGAACATATCATTGAGATATTTTTATTGTTTTTTTTTCATTCAAACATTAAACATTCAAACAAACGTAAACATTACAGCGTTTTGCTAGAATTAAGTCGAAAGCCTTACAAAAATGCAACTTAAATTGCATATCATGTATGTTTAATACATAATTGTACCTATAAGAAAGAAACCCGACAGACATACGTTTTTGTGGCATTCATTATGTTTTTGCCATAAATTGGGTCGGTTGGTGAGTCGGCTATAATGACTCGGTCTGTTGGTCGGTCTGTTGAGAGTAAATTAATCAACTGATTTAATACTATATTTGTGCCATAAGACACATTTTTACAAATAGAAAGAATCTTACACAGTGACATATAGCGTATATATTCGTAGCGATTATTGTTTTCCTTTACATTTCGTTGTTCTCGTATATATAGTACTCTTGTCTCAGGTTCTCTCTTGGTGAATTGAACTTTTATCGATTTGATTTTTAAGGTGTGTTATTTTTTGTGCTTTGTACAAGATTAACAATAGGGGAAGGTTGGGCCCAAAAAACTAGTTTAACCCCGCCACATTTTATATGTACCTGTCCTAAGCCAGGAAACTTTGCCAAAGCCTTAAAGTTTGTTTGTCCTTGTCATTTTGTGTTAACTGTTTTATGTCAAGAATTGGGTCTTTCGTTGATGATTTAAGGATTGGTTTTGAAACTTTTGTATTGTATTATAAGTCTTGGGCCAATGCAAGACGGTAAGCAGTGACCTATGGTCATGTTGAAGACTGCTTGCTGTTTTCCGTTGTGATTTATTGAATTGCTGTTTGTTTATGTTTGTTGTGTCGCGTACACTTATTCCACATCTCAATATCGTCTATTGGCTATGCAGATGGACCACTAAGAAACTTAAAAGAACAGTTCGCAACATCTAAAGAACAAATAACAAATTTGATAGGCAACATTAAAGAGAACATCAAAATTTTATTCCTAACTCAAAAATACACTCCTAGAAATTTCATGAGTCAGTAAAGGGATACGTGATCTTCGTCAACTGATAACAAAGCAACAGTATGCCCTTGACAAGTTTACGAAAAAAGCGTCAAATGAAACTGGAAAGAATGTTTTTATTTTTATTTTTGATCGTATAAAGACGGCAATGTATCGAGCTAAGGCTGCTATTAAAGATGGACTAGAAACAAACGATGCTCTATATGGTTATATTGCGGAACATCATCATCATACACCACAGAGACACTTATTCTTAAAATCCTAAAAATTCAAACACTAGTCTTAGAAGGAGAAAAGAACATTATAACTTTAATTATAAACTATACCAAATGACTTTGTATTGCAAACATGGTAAAAAAACATTCAAGGCAAACATATAATACATGCATTAAAAGAATTTGAATTTTAACAGTCTGTTACTACCCGGGTGTGTGTGGGGTGTGTGTGTAAGTTCAGTCTGTTTATTCCCATAAGATAATCTATTATTCGAGCCCTTGAATCAGATTTGTTCTAATTTCAAAATAATATTGTATAAATATGTACTAGTAAAATTATTGATTAAAAAAAAAACAATTTTTTAGCCATGTTATAAAAATACTTATAATTATACCCTCGCTTCAAAGAAGAGGGGTATACTGTTTTACCTTTGTCCATTTGTCCGTCCGTTCTTTTGTACGTAACATTATTTCCGTCGCAGTTTTTCAAGCAACTACATATTTTGTATACTGCTTTGTTCTAAAGTGCCATATGGTGTATTTTAATTTTACGCTCCTAGGTCATCTACTTCCTGTTAACCGAACACTTCGGTTTTTACATATATCGTACATGTACATACATGCAACATTTTCGTCACAGTTTTCTAAGCGCTTCATGACATAGAGGTTGGGATATTATATCTTGTAAACAGCTTTATATGGTGTATACCGATTTCATGCTTCTAGGATTCTATTTCCTGTTTAAAACTTAGGTTCAAAACGCAATCGACATACACACAAAATGTCGGTCACTGTTTTCTCATCAACTACATAACATTCGAGTTCTGATGTTTTGTATACAGTCTCATCCTATAGCACCAAAAGGTGTATACCGATCTTATCCTCCTAGATCATCTACTTCCTTTTTTACCAAAACTCAGGTTTTAAAGCAAAGCATAATTTTGAGAGCTTGGTAATCAGCATAAGCTCACAGATTTACTTTCATTGATATGAATAAGTGTAGATTTTAAATTTCTAGAATTCATCATTATCAAGATGTATGTAAATATGTTTCAATGGTATTCTACTGACCAACAACAATAAATTATCTTTTTATATTTTTTTTTATCAGTTGTGCAAACAAATTTCTAACAAAAAATGAATCTTTGTTTGTAAATTTTCTTGATATCCGGATAAATGACATTTTCGCTATTTTTTTGGCTAAAGCAAAGGCAACTGCCAAAAAAACCAATACACCTTGAAATTCTTAAATGTTCAACTTTAATACAGATATATATATCATATAATTACAAAATAACAAACCCAAAACTAGAGATAATTTCACACGTGAATTAATACAATATAAAATTTGGACCCCCAAAGTTTTAAAAAATTTAAAATATAAATAGCTTGCAATCATTCTGTCTCGGCTAATTAACTCTCAACAAACTTAAATTTAATAAGCCGACTCACCCACAGACTTTAGCCAGCACTGTTTTTAAGAAAAACTCATTTTTTTATAACATTATAGAATAAAATCACTTTTTGTTGTTTGAATGTTTTACTTTTAAACTGAACAAAACCTTTCGAATCGCTATGTATATTTAAGATGTAAAAATTTTGTTTATTTGTAAAAAAAAATCATTCGTAGTTGCCAAGTTTGAGCATACCGCCGTCTCGCCTTTTCGTGGTAAAACAAATTGTTTCTGTCACAAAATGAAAATGTGCTCAAATGAATATCATTTTGGTTGAAAGATTTTGTTTTTTGACAATTCATCGACATTTTGCCTAAAATATGTTTTTCACAAAATTTCATGACCATCCATTGGAATTTACTCTCAACAGACCTATAGCCGACTCTCCAACAGACCCATTTCTCATAAAGCCTCCATGCTAAATAAAACCAACAGACCAAGTTCTCAGTTAGCTGAGTGAACGAGGTGTATTTTAAACTATATATAGGTATATAGGGGATTTTAATCCTACATGTACAATGCTTATATTGGATCTAAAAAAGTAACGTTTCATGATACAAAGCAGTTAAAATTGCATCCAACACGATTCATGTACACAGCATGACCACAGAGACATTGGCTTTTTGTGTCCCTAACGGCTTGCTAGGCGTCCACACTTGATATTAATCAAAAGATTTAAAAGTTGGTGATTTCAGTTCAGCGCGTCAATAGATAATGATTTATATTTCAACTCAAATAAACATACAAAATATTGCGAGGGAAGATACCTTTATGACTGCACATCAGTTCTGTACACGTAATGAACAAACATACCTAGTTTGGTTCCAATCGGACTTATAGTGTCAGAAAAGTTAACGTTTTCAATGCAATATTGGAAATATTGACGTTCTTATGGGAACAACTCCTAAGGGGGATGGTCCTACAATGTTAACCCCTCTGCATATTTAAGATATTGATCTTAGTTGTTTCAAAATTTGCAAAAAGTTGACAAAAAGGGGCAATTATTCTGTCATGAGTCGCTGCATTTGCCTCAAAATATCAAGGCAGGTAGATCATGGGTAGATTTAATTTGCTCTCAATCAGAATCTAAAAAAATGTCGTTTTTCAGTAATTTGCAAAACATTACATTTTCAAACTATGATCTATTCTAAGGTTTGGGGAGCCTTAAAATCTGGTTTAATCCACCATTTCTTTTGAAATGCCTGTACAAAGTCAAGGCCATTGTGATCTTCAATTTTTCCGGTATGTCTTCCTTGATTTGTCTTGTCTTATGGACATTTGAGATTGATTTGGTAATTTTATTATAAATTCTACTTAGCCACGACAGCCATGTCTAACGACGAATAAAAAATATTTACGTCAGTTCTGAATACCTAATGCTAATAAATAACCATACCAACTACCAAGTTAGATTACAATTGGTGTCAGATGAGTTAACGTTTTTAAAAATTTACGGTCGTCGGGCGGATGGACAAAGGAAAACGGGCGGACGAACGTCGGATGCCAAATGATGACAATTGCTTACATGACCATTCGGTTCAGGTAAGCTAAAAGAGGGGATTTTTGTTGCCCCTACTTTTTAAGAGGGTTTATTGAGTCATTAAAAGCTAATTTACACAGTTTCATATTTTTCCCCAGGTCTCTACACTAAAACAAGCAAGTCTAATTAATGCTTTAAACCTATGAGAGAAATAGAGAACGTTTCTCGCCAAATTGAAACTCTATAAAACGAATTCGACAGCATATGAATTTTTAAGCGTATTTTGTATATTTACCTAGTGTATATTCTGCAAATATTCAAATTTAGATGTCTTATTATTTTAAAACTGACTAGCTGACATTCTGAAACAAGATTTAAATGGTTTGTCAACCTGAATTATTTGAGAAATTTAAGAAAACATTTACAAACTTACTACAATGTAAATACATGTTTTTCCATTTAATAACATAACGTTACGCCCCAAGTTACATTTTAAAATGACCAAATTGTTAGGCTTTTGGTAAAAGTTTGGCACCTTTTTACTGTTTTCACAAAGTTTAGAGCACGGTCGATTAGAATAAAAGTTTTTATATTGGAATTTTGGATTCTCAGACTGGGTATATGATGTCTTTGACAAAATTGGGGTATTTTGGACACCTGTATTACGAAACGACGCCGTGTCCGTAGTGTCGTTAAGTCCAGGCCTTTTATACTTGGCGAAGCCTGAGCCAGTATTCTTTGTTGGTGTCTCGTTAACATTGCTTTGAATCTACTAGGCTGGTGATATCCTCGGGGACAACTTGTCCACCAGCAGACATCGACCCAGTGGAAAAAAGAAGCAAAGGTACCAATGGGTTATCCTAATGTCAAAAGTCCGAAAGGTCAGAGACAAAACCAGTAAACACCAATAAGAACGGGATAAAAACAGAACACAAGTAAAACATGGAGACACAAAAATAACTGAATATTAATTAACAACGCGAACTCAAGTCGAAACTAGAATGAACTCAGGTGCCCCAGAAGAGTAAGCAGTTCTTGCTTGCTATAGCACACCCGTTGCATTGCCAACAGTCAATGCAATTCAGTGTGTCAAATCCGGTAAAGGAAGACAAAACAAAACCCTTTGACAAACCAATATCTGCACTCATCTGAGAGATCGAAATCCAATATTTGTCTATAAGTGCATGATGTCTTCTGTAAAATTTCTTGAGTGAAGACACCAACCGAGGAGCAACATAACACTGTGTGAGCAATTTTTGCGTCAGATGTTATGCTCGGATAAGGAAATCGATGTAAGGCCCGCACGCTCTGGAGTAACGAATCAATTTGAGATACGTAACAAGTCGTAACAAGAGTGAACTTTTTATGAGACTCCTCAGATATCATTATCTAAACACAATTGAATTGACTTAACAGCTCTGAATACCATTTGGCAAGACTTTTTTGTGTCCCGCTGGAACGCGACGGAGGGACGTAGTAATGGTCTTCGTTCGTCCGTGCGTCCTTCACACTTTTGTGAGCACAACGACTCTGAGACCGCTCTACAGATTTTGATGGAATTTTGTAAGATTGTTGGTCATGCTATGTATTTGTTTGTATCGCACCGCCATTTTGATTCGACAAATTTTATAGGAGTTATGGGACTTTATCGACTTTGTTCATTTTAGGTCATAGGAACACTTTGTTAGCGCAACTCCTCTGAGACCGCTGAACGGATTTTTATGAAATTTTGTAGGATTGTTTGTCATGATATGTAGTTGATCATATCGCACTGCCATTTTGATTAGACAAATTTAATAAGAGTTATGGAACTTTATTGACTTTGTTCATTTTATAGATACAAATGACAAAGTTCCAGACAATAAATTTTGCTACGCCTGACGCGCGTTTCGTCTATTCAAGACTCATCAGAGGCGCTCTACCAAAAATATTGAAAATGCCAAACACTTTATGAATATGAAGAGCATAGAAAAGTAAAACCAAAATAACCAAACTAGGGAACCAAATTATGACTAAGATAATCAACCTATGTCTGGGGTAGGAAGAACCTTAGGGTTTAGACAATTTTGAAATTTAGACGGATTATTTGTAGTATTTCTCCAACTCAAAAGTGTTGGTGCCGGAGCGGGCTAACCTTGGGGAATTAAAACTCCACCAGCAGTGCTAACCTTCACGTGTGTTCGAAATACAAATGACAACAAAATTCCAGACAATCAATTTTATATTATTTAAAATAAATGGTCATAGGAACACTTTGTGAGCGTAGATTATGATGAAATTTTGTAGGATGGTTTGTCATACGTTGTTGTTCAAATCGCAATGCAATTTCAATTATTGAAATATTAGTAAATTTTCAACTTTAATGCGGCGGCGGTGGACATTGGCTACAATCTTGTTAAGTATAAATTGGTCTTAAATGGTCGTTGCAGATCATTTTGCAGCTATTAGTGGAATGACGTTCTAAAATCAAGATTACATAAGCGTTGATTAAATCAAATCACATTAAATTTTTCGGATTGTCTATTAAAATCAACAACTTGCTCAAAGTTGTAAGTTCCAATAAGGTAGCATGAAAGAGTTTTACTGGTTACACTTAGAGAAATTGCGATTTTATGTGTCTTCTTTTGCATTCTATGGACAATAACATTACAGCGCGAATTTAAAGCTGTCTGAACTAAAATTCAGTCGTCATTCCGTGAAAAAAGACGGCGCGAAAATTTTCCGGATAACAGTTTACAGTATTCCTAATACGTTTTACTTTATATATATATATATAAACTTTAAAATTGTAATGAAATCCAATGTCAGCTGCTTTGTACACGAACATTGACAATCTCAGAATAAACATTTTGTTGTTCCCGCATTTCTACATTTAAATCGTCATATGTCTTCACATTGCTACAAATAAATAAATAAGAAAATATGAAAATTATGTCAAGCATTTGTTTTATACATTGAAAACAAATAGACCTGAAAAACTAATAACGATATGCATAGATTCTGACAGCCCATTCAAACAATCAGCATTGCACATGAAAGGGTATACAAAAGATTTTAAAAGTTTAAAAGGGCCAGTCATTGGGTGAAACATCGGTGTGTTTTTGAGTCAGAGATGTTGTATACAAGTTGCAACATGTACAAATAAAATGTTATGTTGCAACTTGCACATTCATTATTGTATGTGCTTCAAACATTTCAAGAAATTGTTTCTACTTGTACTTATAATATGAAAGGATAATTTGATGCCTAGTTATTAACTACTGATGACGTTTGCATAAAAATTTGCTTTATTATACCCCCAATTGTTACATGAGAGGTTATAAAGTGATAGCAGCGTGTCCGTCTGTCATTTCGTTACACCCCAGGGTACTCATATCTTTTCTCAATCTCATCCTAAGCCCCATGATGGATTTTTATGTTACTTTTACAAAATCTTTATAATGTAGATTTACATCTTTTATTTTAAAATTTGATGAAAATGAATTTTGGGATTTCCTACAGCTGAAGATGGATTTAACTTATTGAATATACATGGTAACCATTTCTTATCCACAACTCCTCCTAAAACCCCTTGATGGATTTTCATGATACTTTAACACAATCTTTGTGACATAATTTACAGGACTCTCAAATGTCAAGTATTTAAAAAAAATCATTATAAATTAATGATATTCTTCTTCCAAAATTCCAGTAAAATCAAAATTGTTTCCAGCAATAGACGATATTGAGATGTGGAATAAGTGTACGCGACACAACAAACATAAACAAACAGCAATTAAAAAAATCACAACGGAAAACAGCAAGCAGTCTTCAACATTACCATAGGTCACTGCTTACCGTCTTGCATTGGCCCAAGACTTATAATACAATACAAAAATTTCAAGACCAATCCCTAAATCATCAACGAAAGACCCAATTCTTGACATAAAACAGTTAACACAGAATGACAAGGACAAACAAAGGCTTTGGCAAAGTTTCCTGGCTTAGGACAGGCACATATAAAATGTGGCGGGGTTATCACTTTCGTTACGACTTGAGTTCGCGTTTTTGATTTCCGTCCGGTTGATTTTGTGTTTTGTGTTTGTTTGTGGTGTTTTGTTCGTGTTAACCGGTTTGGTCGTTTCCCTTATGGACTTTTGACACTTGAATGCCCCATTGGTGCCTCTTTGCTTATTTCAAATGATAATAACTTTATAAGGCTAAGTAATTCAGAAATTTAATTAACCAAATTAACGTTATATGGGACATGCTTATAAATTGAATGCTCAATAGTTTGGATTATTTCATCATGTTCCACCAAATCTTTTCAATTTGCCGAATTCTTAGGTGGCCTGATACTAAAAGTGTAATAAAGTTCCAGATAAATCTAATACTACTAGTGTATAAAGCCGTTAATCGGCATGACGGGGTGCAAAAGTTCTAACTCAAACCTTCAGGGAACAGATTTAATTGTTTTTTTTACTGTAGTAATCATTCACCCTAAGCATTCTAACACTTAGTAAAATCTAAACATGCTAAAGATGTATTCGTATTCATGCCAATTAGTACAAGTCTTTTGCTAAGAATCCTGACAAGAATACGATACTTACTACAAAAAGTATGATATGAAGGTAACAACAAAACTACCGAAAAGGATGGATCAATCTCAAAGACAAAACGACATAAAGAGGTACGCATACAAGGTCAAAACCAGAAGAAGAAAAAATAAGCAACTTTACAACACTAAATTACAGCTTTTCTATACACAATGATACACTGATAAAAAGTTCTGTTATCGTACCACCAATAGCTGCAATGATGTATTCTTCTAAGTTTCAGTCTTGTTGACATCTCGGTTGTAAATAACTTTCAAAAATTGTCTTATATTCGAAAACTTTTGATGTATTTATATCGTATGATTATCCATTTAAACTATTTCAAAACATTTTGTATACATGCGACCAGTAGTTTTTGAGATAAAAAACTTTACCAAAGTTGTCCATCGATCACTATCAGAATTAAGCCAATTTCGGGATAGGGGTAATAAAATTCATTTTTCAAGCAAAATATGCATGCAATTCATATGGTTTTGAAAAAATACAATATTGTTCAAATATCTTGAACAAAAACAGAGGGTTTTGAGGTTAGAGAAAATTTGAAAAATCATGATTTTGACTGATTTTTAATGTCTTGAAAATGACTTAAAACACTTTTTTGGACTCAGCTTTCTTATATTATCATGAACATATTCTTTTACAAGTGGAATTTGCTCAGAATCAACCCAATCACAAATATGGAAACTGAGAAAAAACTTGATTTTGAAACTCGATATTTCAAAGAAAATTACCTCAAAATAGGTAAAAAATGATGAATTTTAGGAAAATTTGACTTATTTCAAATACCTGTAGCGACCTAAAATGCACACGAACATATTGTTTTCTTATCACTTATGGTTTTCACAGGGTCTTGGCATGAGAAAAAAACTTGATTAAAAACAGATGAATACATTCTTAACAGAAAAGGTAAGTGTACTCTTGATAGAAGGCATTCAAAAATTGAGATAACGTACGTACGGTACTGTCAAAATATCTTATAGCAAGAACAATGAATTTCTTGTAAAAATATATGTGTGTGCATTGTTTAGTTTATGTGTTATAGCTTTGAATAAAATACATTAAGAACGGGTTTCGGCTTTCCAACCTAAAGATTGTCTATAGTGTGTTATCAGTGGTATTTTACCCCACAGGATTACACATGATCTTACTAACTCGAATATTAAATCTGAATTTGTCTTCTGCTTTAGGACCAAAACAATAATTTAATCTCAGATATACAATTTTTTACACAGTTTCTCTTGCCTTTCTGTTTTTCATTTTTATATTTGTACAACTATTTTAATTTTTTAGAGATTATATTTACTTCTATAGTAAACTGAGAACGAATTGTCAAAATTTTTCAAAAAACCTTCCGACATATATAATTTAATGATAAATTTAAAGAAAGCAAACATAAAAAACAACACAATAATGGAGTTATATTTGCATCAAACACCAAAATATTCAAATGCTCTGCTTTCTTTTTTGATATCACTAGACATTTCAATAGTGCAGTGACTTAGAGTGTCGATTTCAAATTTTAATCAACCACCCTGACACACGGCTGAATCATACCTCTTTGGATAGCTTAACGCTTACCCCATTCATTTTGAGTGGTCGTAAAAGTTACAAGTGGTGGAAAAGTCTGTGATCAGAGGTCAAAGGTCAAATTGTCAGCATGCAATTTTTCGTAAATTTTCGAAGTTTATGCCTATTTTTTAGTAGAGGATTGTGATTTTGTTTAAACTTTTATATTTTAATATATTTAAATCAAATACCAAACGAATAGAGTAAATAATAAGGGGCATAACTCTGTTACTGCTTGAATTATGTCCCTTTTCCTTCTTAGTGCATTTTTTCAAATTTCTATGTTTATTCCGGAAGTTCTTAATAATTATACGAGTTTTTACATATTTACTGATTGCAAACTATTTTTCAAATTGTATGCGTATTTTTGATAACTTATGACAAGGATTTTATAAAAAATATGAAGACCATTACATTTATAAAATACCCATGTCATGGAATGACAGCGTGAAATTTTATATCATCTTTACCAATCACCAATTTGTAGCTTTTCTTATACTTAAAATGCGTCAAATCCAACCAGAAAAATATTAACTAAAACAAGTAGACAAGTATAAAAATCACATAAGTTATTGAACACTCCTCCCCAAATTACTGCACTATCAAACAATGGTCGACTTTACTCTATACCGGTGGTTTTCATATAACATATTATGTATAATATAACAAAGTGTTAATGTTCTTGGAGTTTTTTTTTTTTTTTTGCTATCACATTTTAGAATGTTCTATTCTTACATTTTTAGAGATCCTTTCATTTGTTATTCGACTATTGTATGCTTTAAACAATATTTTCTCGAACCTAGAAGTTCATTAATTTAATAAAAATCGCCTTTCACATCAGATATAAATCTGTCAACCAAACTTTCAAGTTGAGAAATGTTGTCAAAGACAAAATGGTGACCAGCTCTGTTAACATGATAAGCATCCAAAGGAAATCGCAAACCAAAGCAGGTCTTAAAAAAGTACCACAGAGAAGAGATCAAGATACACTTTTTCAGTTGAAGGCAGACGGTTTGATCAACTATCGCATGCAAGACACACTGTTAAGTGGAAGGCACACGGTTTGATCAACTATCGCATGCAGATTCATTGAAGACCGATCCTATCAAAGATGGTTAGTAGCTTTCAGATCTTATGCATCGGCAATCCAAACAAAGACGTACGTTTAACTAAGAAACTATCCTGTGCAAATGCGTTTCCTTTCAAAAGCAGTGGACTTGAGCTAAGTTATTAAAGCACATAACATAAGCAAAACAAGTCCAAACCACACACCCTTAAACAAAGTCACCTGGCTACAATAACATAAGTGTAAAACAAAACAAAAACATACGATACGACCAAAAGCACAAGTTCCGCTCTTCTTAAAAGACTAATAAATGCTTAAAGATCGGGTATGGACAAGCTAGGATTTGAACCTGGGGACACCATTTACGTTAAAGACTTAGATCCTGGACCAGGACCATCAACTCTTGGTTTCGATCTATCGATACAAGCTCAATCAGTATGGCAGCTAGTGAGAAGCACAAATAGAAGATTATAAAATGTGGCAGAGGTGTTCAGCAATATACAATTTATCAAAGTCTAACGATCATGCTATGACAGTTAGCAATAGTCTATGTTAAACCCTCATCACTGACTGACTTATCTATGGATTTTTTTTATTGTTGTTGATATAACTATTATTTATATAACCAAATAAAAAGGAATATTGCACGGATGCCTTCGCTAGGCCCTTAACGAGGAGCAGAAGTCCAACAAGTCCTAAAGTCGCTTGAGACGTAGTTTGTGATACACAAGCCTGGTCGTCAGACTTGTCTGACGCGATTTTACCCATAAATTTCTAATATTTTTGTCATTGAAATTTCCGATTGTTAAAATTCAAAATTGTTTAAAACACCAGGTTTCTTTCCTTATAATCCACAAGGTCGATATCCTCGGTGCTGGATTTGGCTTCTTGTTCGAACTTTTTGGTTTTGAGAACTTTTCATTCAATATGTTTGGTTTTTGATCTTCTGATGAGAGGTTACTCTTTCAAATATCGATATACAGCATAACCAAGTTAACCGTTTTATACCCGTTTTTGGTATTGTATACTGAGCTATCCTAAAAGTTTCAAATTATTCTTATGCGCGGTCTATGAAAAAAGTTTGATGGACATTTTTACCTTAATTTTCATATCGACCCATTCCAAATAAGAACGTAGAAGTCCGACAGGTTTGAAAGTCGCTTAAGGCATACAGTCTGTCATACTGAACGGCCACCCTGCCAAATTACAAATCATTATTATGTACAGTTTCTGAGGAAAGCTTGACAGAAATTCGTACGGACGGACATTAGTAAAGCTTAATTCCTTTCAAATTATCGTCGAGAGGCATAAAACTTGTCTTTGTAACGAATAGTCTTTGTTCTAATAAATATCTTTTTAATTTTAAATTTTAAGGTCTTCTCTTGTGAAACTTGGTTTCAAGGTTCGTATACTACTTATAGAATTACCAAAAAAAATAGTTTGCCGTCTTTTCTTCTTTTATATAATAGTATACTCGGTTATATGTTATAGGTAACATAACAGGAATTAAGTATTGCGCAACCGGAAATCAGACTGTGACAGAGCTTGAAGCTAGATATTAAAACTTTGCTGGACTGTGATTGGATTATAATATCAAGACAGGATTATCAATGTATGTTTTCAAGTTTTTAAATGGATGTAGTTTAATAAAATAAGAATAAAATTTTCCACATGATGGATAATTTTTTTGGTGATTTTTCAAACAAGGATGAAACTTTCATTAACACCGGAGAAAATTGAATGTAAACATCCGCCAGCTGAACTCGGCATTCAACAGCTCTCTCAAAAGGCGGTCAACATATGATTTGACACCACTTATTCAATGGGAAAAAGGTAACACCACATAGATTAAATTTTATTTACATCAAACACTCTTCAGGGAAAGGTTGAAAGACTGAAAATAGTTGTTTGATTATAAAGGGGAAGCAATTACCATAATGTTCCCTAAAGCCAAAATTATGTTTCTGTGTTTTCTTAACTCAAGCTTTTTATATCCACTTGTTTTGGTCTTATTTATTCATATCAAGTCTAATTGAAGTACAGAGTCCCAACATCACTTAGTATTTCTGTTTTTTGGCTCAAATAAAACACATTTTGAAAAATACATTGATTTCAAAAGAATTTTATGCCGCAGTCACATTATTTGTCTTCTGTGTGTCTCTTCTTATCTAAATTACTTGCCGTACTTACTGAATAAGTCATTTAGTAAAGCCCTACTCACAAAAGCTGAACAAACCTTTCATTGATTTCATTATTTTTTTCAACAGCTATGGACTTAGCACCAGAATCAACATTTGCGCCATGAATGCATAAGAGGGAAGAAAAAATATGGATCAATGATAGGCTTCAACTATGGTTTATAAAGCATTCTTGCTCATACACAGGTAAATTTCTATCAAATTCTGTATAACGTGTTGAAATATTTATGTTCATTTTTCTTTATCTACATATTGCGACGTGGCAGTTAAAAATATTTTAAACGGCCAATTTTCTAGGTACACAATTTTCATTCCTTTTCTTTGTTTAGAATAAATCCCCATTCAAATGCTCAATGTGGAAAATAAGTAGCAATACTATGTATCTTTCCTACTAAAAAGATAAGAATAGAAAACATTGCTTAAAATTTTGTTTATTTAGACATTGTGTGTTGTTATATTTTGTAGGATTTTCATCGTTGGCCGCAGCCGAACAGTAGACATTCTTAAATCACCACAGGAAGTTAAAAAAGAGGTACAAAGATTTGAAAACTTTTCGTTATTCTTAAAAACAGATTAAAATACAAGAAAAAAGTGTTTCGCGAACAAATATCATGCAGGCCTAACAGTATAGGTAACATAACAGGAATTAAGTATTGCGCAACCGGAAGTCAGACTGTGACAGAGCTTGAAGCTAGATATTAAAACTTTGCTGGACTGTGATTGGATTATAATATCAAGACTGGATTATCAATGTATGTTTTCAAGTTTTTAAATGGATGTAGTTTAATAAAATAAGAATAAAATTTTCCACATGATGGATAATTTTTTTTGGTGATTTTTCAAACAAGGATGAAATTTTCATTAACACCGGAGAAAATTGAATGTAAACATCCGCCAGCTGAACTCGGCATTCAACAGCTCTCTCAAAAGGCGGTCAACATATGATTTGACACCACTTATTCAATGGGGAAAAGGTTACACCATATAGATTAAATTTTATTTACATCAAACACTCTTCAGGGAAAGGTTGAAAGACTGAAAATAGTTGTTTGATTATAAAGGGGAAGCAATTACCATAATGTTCCCTAAAACATTCTGTACAATCGAGGTGTATCAGATTGGAACACTCACAGAGACGAAATATCTTTATTTTGCTTAAATAAAACATTTCTTTCTATAATTTTATGGACAGGTTGAAAACGTCTGGTGGAATTGAAATACATATTTATTTGAAACCGCGCCTGTCTGTTTGGTTTTTTTCTTTACGGTACCCTGTTGCACTGCTGATAGAGGGTAAGATGCAATTTTCATGCACAGTTCAAAGAATACTGTTCTATCATGACTTTTTTCGGATGGTAAACATATTGTCTTTTAGAATTTAACACTTTTGCATTTTTATCAGTTATGTTGCCACACTTTGAATCAAAATGCAATAATTTGGGAAAACAATGCTGTTTCCGTTTATTTTACCTCTGACTTACTAGAATTAATAGAATTAATATTAATTTTAGTGTCATCATTCAGTCGAAAAATTGCAAGTACATGGGTTAAAACGTTTTCAATATATTACAAAACGAGCTGATACAACATTTTGAAGACATTCATATCGACAAATATAGGACCGTGTCAGTGTTTTGTTAAATAGTTTGGTCTTTAGATATTTTGAAAACTTATAAAATATTATAATTTACATTCAAAAACTATTTTTAATATGTTTTGCTATATTACATTTTGCTTAAAAGAATGATTTATTGCCAGCAAGATGGATTTTCTTGGTGTTTAAGACGATTTTAATGAGTAAAAAATAAACAAATTTATAATTTTTGAATCGTACCGGCCACGATAAGTTATTGAAATTCGGAAACAAGTTTTGACAGATTTGAACCATCGTTATTTTTCAAACATATTTTTAAAAGTAGAACACACAAATAGATAAATGTTAGCCTAATATTTTACGATGATCATATGCTTATTGTAGAAAACAAAAAATACAGACATTTACCTATTTTGATTGAGTTATTACAACTGAAATCGTCTAAATTCTGTTAATTGATTAGGCTTTTCTAAATTTGAAAAATATTTTAAACATCACAATAAGCACGCTTCATTAAGGAAGTTTTAGAATTCTGAAATACTAGTCTACCTGAACCACTTACAAGTTTTAACCCTATTAAGCCCTCTTCAAAGTAATTGTAAACCAAAGTCAATACATAAATTTCCCCAAAACCAGAAGACCCCTCTTTTTCTTCATAAAAAACAAAACTGCACCATGGGAAATCTTTACGACCGGGCAAAAAAGTTGCCTTAAGGTATACTCTAAACATTAAAACAAAAATTAGCCGTGTGTCCACCCGGTTGATTAAACTCCGAAAATAAGCACGTTTTTTTGAAATTGTCACTGCACTACAAGTGATCGGAAGTGCTTAATTCTGTTTTTTTTTAAACCAAAAACACTTATTAAAGATTCCTTTAGTTTAACTTTATAGATATATATATATTATTGCAATTGTAATAATCAAATTAATAAAGAGGGTTTCTGCTGCCAATGAAATATTTTTTGTCAATTTCCATCATTATTCTTAATAATCTGAAATAATTGTACCAAAAACCTATTAACAATATTCCATTGATAAAATTTATCCTTTTAAACCTTTTCTTTGATTTCTTTATAATGTGTGAAGACTGAGGTCAATTTATTATTTACCTTGTTGTAGGACTTCCTTCTTTCTGGCTTCTGCCTACAAAAAGACAAACAAGATCCTTTTTACAGTCATGACAGTTTTATGAATTCTTAATATAAATTTGAACTTTCAGATAAGATTTATTTCCTATCTCATCAACAAACAATACTTATGTTTAATATAAAAAATAATTATTTTGATATCAAACTATAAAACGTTCTTGTTGATCATTTGATAATTCAACCTTAGAATGTTTTGTTCATAAAAGACCAACCACAAATGCGGAATGGAAGAACCACAATACTACAACTGTAAGGTCGTATACCGGTAACTGGATTTATTGCTTTAGGACGCAGAAACGTAAAATTTATCAAATGTCTACAATATTTCTAGTTTTGTTATGATGATTTTATGTTTCATCTATTCGGATTAACGATGTTTGATTGACCGTTAAGTACACCTTTGCTTCGTGCTAATAATTAGTTGTAAGCTGTACCATAACTACTTTTAAGTGAAAAAATTCTTAAATTCCCTAATATAAACTGATTTATAATTATTCTTATAACCACTTCGTCGACGGATCTAGAAATACCTTGTTTTCCTCTTCTCAATCTCCAGAGAAGAAGAACGTTAACACAAATCATAATAAGGATAACAGTAGATAAGCCTCCAGTCACTCCAACCATCCCTGACTGGTCACAAGTAGGTGTTTCTACAAAATATACACTTTGTGATTTTTTTTCGCCTTTAAAGTTACAACGGTTAAACACAAACCTTAAGAATTATAACATGGAACGATTCTTTACCTGAAAAAGTTTAGAAACGACCTAATTCTAAGACTCATTTAGGGGTAATTTTTAATGAAATATGTTTTTGTTTATTTTCATATTTTTTTTCTTTTTCGAATTACATAGGTTTAACTGTTTTCTCTTTTTTTAACAATTTACGACCATTGCTTTAATTGTTATGCTGTTGTGTTGATATACTAATGGAAAAAAGAAACTGTGCATTACTTTGAAAATCACAAATTCAAAATTTTATTTAGTATTTGATACATTTCATCACAAAAGTATTGCAAAATCATTTTTCTCAAGATCTGGACAAAAAAAAATTAGACCCCTAAAAGATGTTTTGTTTGTAGCTTGAAATCAGGTAGTGTCAATTTGAAATTCACAAAATCACACTTTGGAAAAAATGCACATTTTTGAAATTAAGTTTTCTTAGCTGATTTTCACCAAAAACGTTACTCCTTTTAGCCGTTGAAAGTTAGCAGGTTAAATTTTGAGTGAAAATCTTGATTTTTCATTGTTGGGTTAAAAAGGTGGTTTTTTGAATCTCAGAAATTGAAATTAAATTTTCTTCGGATTTTTTCCCCAAAATGATCTGCATGGTCCACTCGACATTCAGTGAAAGTTTCAACTTGATAACTGTATTTTTGACGATTTTCTGATAAAGAGAAATATGGGTACAATTGATTTCCAATAGACATGCACAGTTTCTTTTTTCCATGAGTATATAAATGACTAAAAAACTAAGACAGCCGTTTTTTAAAAATCCGTACTCGGTTTAGTGCGCAAGCATCGACTTGTTCTAATATATACCAGTTTGTCTGAATAAAAAAAGTCAAACCAAGGATTCAGTTATTCCTGTTTTCCTTGTATATTTTTTGCGCAGAAGTGTTTGTCGACAACTTTTCATTGACATGTCTTAGACAAATGTTTCATGATTTAGCTATACCAACTTTATAATATAATTTTGTTTGCTATTACCAATACAAGCCGGAAGTGCTTTAGTCCATTTTCCAGTATCGTTGTCACCTGCCTCACACTCAATATCTTCCCCACTGCTGAACAAAACAAATGGATAACTGCATCCAAAGCTGATTCTGTCACCAAAGTGGTATGCTGATTTGAACGGGGATACTACTAACTTTTCGTCAATATTGATTACACACTGTACAGCTTAATAGAAAGTTAACATAAATTTATTGCTTTACAATATGTATACCCGCTTTTGTATTGTATTTTAACATAATTTGTTTTAAAAACTTTTTGCATTGATTTTGATGCATCTGGTTTCATGAACAAAATTTGCATCTATTTTTAATCAATAATACATTATTTTTTGTGCAACTAAACGCACTATGTGCTTGATCCATCTCGATTTGTAGATTTATCTTCCAGACTAAGAATGCACTATTGATAGAAAAAGCTGCTCATATGTATAAATATTTTAGAGATGGTCTTTAATTTTTCTCTCAGGTTAATGTCAGAATGTCATAATTTTTCACATTTGCGATTTGATCCGTTTTGCTTTTATAGTAACTATACATATCAATCAACATAGCAATTAAACTTATTTCTGACCCTAACTTATAAAAAATATTGAATTTCCGTTGTCCAAGTGATATTCTGAAATTGATGAAAATGACTTTTTTTTTACCAAATTGAGCTTGAAACCTTTTCTAGACATACAATTTGTACGAATACTAGCTAGTATTATAGGGTTATTGCAAAACATATTGGGGAATATTGTCCCAAGTAAAATTCTACAGGGAAAATATTCAAAATCTTTCATGTAATGACCATTTTATTAAATAGCAAACACCAACATCAAAGTTAACTTAAAATTGGGTTTTATAATTGGTGACGTCACAATTTTTTGAAATAAAATTGCATTGTCCGATGATGTTGTCCCATGGCTTTCTGTGGGAAAAATATATTGCTTTACAATATTTATTCTTATTTTTTGGTTACCTGCACAGTGTAAGGTGACGTTCCATTGCCCATTGGTCATACAGTTTATTGTACTTGAACCATTTCTGATGAATCCCCTTTCACAATGTACTTCTACGGTGTCTGGATATCGATGGGGAATGGAACGATCCAAATCAATAGCATTGTCTATAGTAGGCAGGTTGGTACATCTAATACCTATGTTGATTGAAGTACAACAATCAATATACATTTTTACAGGTTGACAAATTTATCTATATAATTTATATCAATCACACATTTAGCGCTTTTATGCGTGAATTTGCACAGGTCAAACAGCCATAAGATTCCAAGTCATATTTGACCATTGTCCTGCTATGGACACAGGGGCTTGGATTCTGGTCATTTATATCGACTTTTTCAAAATTCTCCGTTGACATTCAGCCAATCGCGCATCGCTTCCGTTTGTTTTGATCAAAAACGATAAAAGTCGTGAAATTTTCATTAAACATTGGAGAATATAAGCTTACGAGTTGCATTTTGCAACCATGCAGGGTACGGATGGAAAGAAAAAATCATTTTTCAGTTGTATAAAAAATCTACAGGAAGAAAAGAAAAGAGACAAATAAATCTTGAAGTCTTGCCAAAATGGCGGCTTTCCTCCCTTATGGGTATTATAGAGTAGGGGATCCATATTTTTTTTGGTCGATATGAATGACCAGAATCCACGCCTCTGTGGCTATGGCCATATCAGGAGGCTTGAGCCTCATGTGATCACGAGAGGGCTTGATATGGCTTTTTCCCGTGGAAAACAGGCCTCGTGTGCGCGTGCAACGTCATTAGATCCGCCTTTTAAACAAACATGAGATGATGTTTTGATTATAAGGAATTCTATAATGACTATCAAACAAAAATAATACTAATTATATAAAAATTAGATATTTTTATATTATGGTTTCTTTTTTATGCGTTAAAGACTCGTGTGCGTGTGTGTACTTTTAACCCCCTTTCCGACGCACCCGGCGTTCCTACTAAGTACATAGGCGATTATTCTCAAACACTGCATTTATGTCTTGTATTTCAATGATTTTAATTCATTTGCATTAGACGAGTACAGGTAATTTCTTAACTGTATGGGGATATATATCGTTCTTTTCAATTCATGTAAAATGAATTGCATGAATAGTTTATGTGCATACAGATTTTCAAGCTTGGCCACCTATGTACATTTCGGATATTCAAACATGAGTTTGTAATCAGATTCATTAGGGCTTATATGCTCTGAGGCAATGTGTGATTTACTTTATAACCTGCAAACATGTAAGGGAACATATTATTTTTTTTTAAATAAGCACGACGAAGTAGCAAGCAAAAAATAAATAACCACATTAAACCTTGTTCACATGTTGAGCCTTGCCACCCATCTATACAACCAGACACACATTCTCCATATCTAATTTCACATGGTCCATAACAGTTCTCTGGGCACAATTGACTACATTTATCACCAAAATATCCTGCATGACAGCCTGTTGATTTGTTATAGTAGAAATCATTAGTTTACATGTTGAATAAAGAAATTGTCATAGGTTAAAAGAAAAGGTTCTAACTAATACATGTAGAACATTAAGCATATGTTTTACTCCACTTATCATACAATTTACCATAGTAGATTTAAATTGAACACGATATTATCATGCCTGTGTAATTTGTTGTTTGCAGTCGTCGTTCTCGTTGTAACGTTGCTATCTTTCTTTTTACAAGTATACAATTGAAGAGGCATCGAAAAATCTAGCAATTCCTTTTAAATGTCTGAATCTAATCAGGATTGTTGCAAACTTTTCAGTGCGTCTTAATTTTTTTTTTTTACTTTTCTTCATGAAATTAATTTACAAGAAAGTTCTAGACAATAAATAATGTTACGCCGGTGCTCTACCAAAAATATTGAAAACTAGAAAACTGTGAGAGCAGAAGCTCACAGGTAAATACCCCCACTCCCCTGCCCCCAATATTAATCAGAAGAAATTTTAGGTTGGATGTGCACATAAAAATCATACAATAAAGGTTATGTGAAAGTTTTATGAAATTCAATGAGTTGTGGATAAGAGATGGGTACCCCCTTGCAATCGAATGGCCAAGTCAATAATTTGCTTTGGGAAAGCCCAAAAGTCACTTTGATCAGATTTTACAATAGGAGGAACACATCTCCATTTTGTCACAAAGATTGAGTGAAAGTTTCATAAAAATCATCAAGGGGTTTAGGAGTTGGTGTGGATAAGAGATGGGAACCCCCTTGTAGTCAAACATTGCTATGGGAAACCTCAAAAGTCAATATGATCAAATTTCAAAATATAAGGTGGATATCTTAATGATGTCACAAAGATTATGTGAAAGTTTCATAAAAATGCATCAAGGGGTTTAGGAGGATTTGCTTTTTGACCTTCCAATGTTTTGATTCAAATGTTGCTGATAAGAGGTTACTCATTAAAATATGCAGTTACAGCGTAACCAAATTACCCGTTTTTATACCCGTTTGTGTTTACATTTGTAAACATAATTTATAGCTTTGATGTCAAAAGTGTTGATGCCGGAGAGCGCTTACCTCGGGGAATTTAAACTGAACCAGCCTTGCTTACCTTCACTGATTATGATTACAACAAAGGTCCAGAACATAAATTTTGCTACGCCTGACATGCGTACTGTTTATTCAAGACTCACCACAGACGCTTAATTTCCCAAAAGACAAAGAATATATCCAGAATATGAAGAGCATTGGGACGAAATCAGTTAACACAAACAAAGACAGGACGAAAAAAAACCAGACAAGATATAAAACACAAAAACAAAAAGTTACTGAATATCAATTAACAACGTGAACTCTAGTCGTAATGAAAGAGAACCCTGGATATTCTAATTAGTTTGAATTGAAGAGTCAATTTTAAATGAAAATTAAAAGATTCAAAATCTTGCTTACTTATTTCATTCCCATGCAATGCAAGTTCCAGTAATCAGATGTAAATGAAAATTATCTTAAAATAAATTGAGAGATAACGAAGCATTAGGTAGCAAGCAATTATTTCTACAATTATTGTATGAAGTCAGTCTTTTAATTTGTTAGACTGAATGTTACATTCTATGACTTACTTTGGTTACATTTTTTGCTGTAATAGTAGCCAGGTTTACATCTGGAAGTGTCCGAACATTCCCCAGTGATATAATGACAGTCCTCTGCCACACAACCATTACATGTCTCAGAACAATCAGCACCAAAGCTACCGCTGTCACATTCTGATGTTGAAATAATGTTTTGAACCATTATTACAGTTAAGTAAGTATCTGATCGTCTGAGTATTGCATTCGATGAATAATTTTGAATCGATGACAATTTTGATAACAATAGTAATTGAGTAAATATATTTTCGCATGTGTTTGTTTTGATGACGCTTTCAAATGTGAGCTGTGATAAGAATGGGCATGAAAAACGTTTATCGACAATGATAAATAACAAACACGTAAACGTAACTGCAATATAAACTGATTCTGAATAAAGAATTAGCAAAGAAGTACGCATGGGGCAATCTAATGTGGTAGATCTGAAAAGACAAAAACAAAGTTAGAGTAATAGCCTCTTGCTTTTCTTTTTCACAGCTGACGGTTATATCAGTGTAAAATAATCATTCTTACTTTGGTCACATTTTCTGCTGTAGATGTAGCCTGGTTTACACCTGGTGATATCCGTACACTCCCCGGTGATGTGATGACAATTATTTACCACACACCCATCACATTTCCCAGAACAACCGACACCAAAACTTCCACTGTTACATTCTGAAATTGAATTTTTGATTCATTATATTTTCATAAAGTATAAAATTATCATACCAATGTGATAAGTTTTTTTTTTATTTTAATGTCAAATCTTTAGAGGTATGAATAGCCTTTACTTGTGGCAAACCAAAAAAAATATGTCGATGAATAGTGGTTTGTTGATGACAATAAACCGTTCTGCTTCACCCACCTTTAAATGTTTTTCGTTTGTTTTGCTTTTACCTTTTATATGTGGTTTTATAATTATTTTTTTGTTGCTTACTTTTGAACCACAGCTCAAAATTATTTATTTTAAAGCTTAAATTCTGGTGGGAATTCTCCATGTTAAGTAATTGCCATCACAGTAAATTAGATGCATGTTAAATTCTAAATTGTTTAAAACACCCGGTTCCTCTTCTTGTACTGCACGTTGTGCTGGATTTGGCTTTCCTGTTCGAACCCATTGGCTTTGAGAACTTTTCATTCAATACTTTTGGTTTTTGACCTTCCAATGTTTCCATTCAAATGCTGCTGATGGGAGGTTACTCCTTGAAATATCGATATACAGCATAACCAAATTTACCGTTTTTATACCCGTTTTGGTATTGTATTATATATGAAGCTTTAGTGTTTCTTCGTGCTGTTTTTGTTGGTGTTTACCGGTTTCGTCTTGCTAGGCCTTTGGTAGAAAGGAAAATGGTTGTTCTTTGATTAAGTTAAAGCAATACCAAATGCACATAAAGAACTTTTTTAAAGTTCAACGATGGGATGGCTACAAAGACCGTAATCGCATAATCTGCAAACATAAGATGGATAGCTTCCCCCCAAGCAGTTTAAAAAAAATCAAACTAGAATAAATGTGATTGCCCTTCAATTTTCTAAAATCAAAACTTATGCTTGCACAATCATCGTCAAGTATTGAATATCAAACGATACAATATCAATCCCTACAAAGTGCGACACGATAAATTTGTTTTTGCGTGACAACAGTAAGGTTTTTGCTGATCTCCTAGATGCATTGTGGGAAAAACAGAAGAAAATTAAGACGATATTGACTTTTTCAAGGTCAGTTTAGTTTATAGACTAATTGATTTGTAAAAAATATGTCAAGTGTTTTTTAAAAATGTACAGAACATATACTTAATGAATATTGACACAATTCAAAGTCATTTAATTGTCAAAATTAAACATTGTTACCATTTTCAAAAATATCGTTATTTCGTCAAAAAACAATTGTAAAAATTAACAAAAAAAGTTGTTGTGACTCTTTTGTCAAATCTGAAACGTTTAGCATCTTTCTTACAAATAGTTATAAAGATACCTTGAAGTATTTTACATTTTCCTCTAAACACGTTACGGTTTTTTCGTGAATACTGTAAGGTTTGTTCGGGAACCTGTGACGGTTTTTGAGTGACACAGCCTAAGACTGCGACGGTTTCCTCCTTATAATTAGGTTTTTACCTGCGTCGCAAAATGAGAAAACATGTGTAGTAATCGGGTCACTCCGCCCGTCTATACGTCCGTCCGTCCGTCTCCGTCCGTCCGTCCGTAGCACTGTAGACGTGCCTGTATTGTGTAATCAGAATCTCAAAGCTAAACACTGGATCATTTTTGAAATTTTACACAGTGATTACAGATATATTGAAGATGTGCACCTCTCTTTATGGGTCATTTTATAATTCCGTTTAGAAATAAGGGGCCCTAAAAATGACCAAAACCCGATTTTTAAATTAGTTTCCACAATTACTTTTGTTGTGGTTGATCAAATGCTATGAAACTTTACAGTAATGTCACTTGCCATAAAAGAAAGGATAGGCTTGATTTTGTGTGTCCCTCCTTTTTTCGTTTAGAAATTGGGGGCCAAAAGGGTGTAAAAATCAAATATGTCCCTGTCAAATATTTTCCCTTCGGAGAAAACGATTAAAAAAAAACGAAAAATGTGCACCCACCGCTAGTAACTGTTTTATAACTGACCAAGAATTCAGTTGTTCTTAGATTTTTTTTTAAGAACAACAATGACCTATATGTAAGCTTTACAAAAATCGAAAGAACGCCCTTTAACTTTTGCACTAAAACAAAATCCATGAATGATTTTGAAATTGTATTAATTTATGCTTAATATATTCTTATTTCTTTTATCTTAGAATTTTAAACCATTTCAATCTTAAACTAATATTTACCCCCCCCCCCCGTGCGGGTTCTTGGTGGCGAATAGGCCTGTAACAGCGCAGAAAAAGTCCACTTTAGAGCGTGTAGAAACCTGACATGTGGGAAGTCTGCTTTGCCCTCGAAACGGATGAGGTTTGTGCCTCAGGTGGTTGCATGGGACAGCCCTGCCATAATAAAAGCCGGGGTCCACATTGGGTCTCCCGATACAGCGAGTACGGAGCAATACGATTTTCACGGAGCAATCTAAAATTGTCAAAATGACGGTAAATGTCAAACTTTTCTTATAACATTTATTCATATCAGTTTATAGCAGACATGTATTTTGTTGTCAACTGAATATATATTGGGCTCCATGCTCAGCAAATTTGGGCTTTTATGTAGTAAAACAAAAAATCTGTGGACGATCACTTCCAAATAAACAAGTTGAACAAGTCGTCCATAGATTTTTTGTTTTACTATTTAGAAAGCCCAAATTTGCTGACAATGAGGCCCAATATACTCCAGTGACAATAACATACATGTCTGCTATAGACTGTCACGAATAAATGATAAAGGAAAAGTTTGACATCTACCATCATGTTCGACAATTTTAGATTGCTCCGTGAAAATTATATCACTCCGTACTCGCTGTATCCGGAGACCCGGGGTCGTCACGCCAAAATCTTATGTGAAAAGCCTGATCGCAATTCACATTCATACCCCGTGTTAAAGAACCCAGCTGCAGGTCCCGTTAAAAGAAAAACCCGTAGGATCGCCATGCAGGAGCTTAATTGTCGGACCGCTCCTACCCATCTCTAAGTAAACCTTTTGAAGTAACAGAGAAAAGTCTCATCCCGAATGGTCTCCCTCCGGCATTTCCGCGATCCTCCACTTCACTGTCCTTTCATGCTCATTTTATCACCGCGATTTATGTTCATCTTCATGATAGCCGAAGTTGTGTTGATTTTGAGTAAAGCAACTATAATTATTAGCGAATTAACTACATTTATTGTGAAACTAACCTAATGTTTTGTATATAATTTTAAATGTACCTACGTGTACCAATGTGACCCAACGTCTATACATTTATAATTAGGATGTTTAAATACGGATTCCCCATTGGTACCCGTGCTTCTTTTATATTGTTGAATATGTAGATGCATGAGGTTGTGAAATGAAAATGTAAAATAACATTTCCTATATAAAATTGTTCGGTATTTCCGCTTCTATTTCTATTACAGTAATTTCTAAAATTTTATATAAATCGACGGTATAATATTTTAATACTATTCTTGTATTATATAGATTTTAATATTTGTTGCACAATTTCGTTTTAAAACTAACAGTAAAATACCCATTTATCAGTCTGCAGTTTATTTATTTAATAAAAAAAAACATTAAAAGGTCTATAATTGTATTTTCAAGGCCAATTTAAAACCAAAAAAATCAACTTTAACCCGAAAAAACTGTTGCTTCGTTCATCGAAAACCGTCGCCTACACACTAAAAAACCTTATATAGCAAAAGGTAACACACGAAAAAACCTTACCAAAATAAAATATTTCGGTTGGCATTTTTGTTCTTTTTCTTTGTGACAGAAGACTGATTCCAAGTCATGAGTTTTGGCAAATAAGTAAAGTCTGTATAAGTATAGATAAACTTACATTACGGTGAGGTTCCTTGTCATAAATCGTCTGAAGGTAGAAAAGGAAGGCTTACAAGATGGAAATCTTATATTTTTTCTTCTTTATTAAACATTTTTATTTTAAAAAATATACCTAGCGATTTGTTAGAATACAGGGTTTAATGTCAATGCTTTTTAAAGACTTATTTCGTTCACAAAGACACTGATAATTGGTACGTTTTCATTTTTGTCGTATGTAAAATTTACCTATCACCGCAAAAACCTTACTGTTGTCACGCAAAAACATTTTTGTCGTGTCGCACTTTGTAGGGATTGAATATAGTATAGTGAAGATCATACTAGGTATTTACTGACAGCGTTTTTATACAAAGACGCATTTACACGATCAGGCAATGTTAAAAACAAGAATATTTCAATACCTTGTTCACATTTTGGTCCTTGCCAACCCTCTTTGCAGCCGGATACACATTCTCCATTCTTAGGTTCGCATGATCCTTTACAATTTGTCGAACACGATTGTGTACAATTAGTGCCAAAGTACCCAACACGACAACCTACAAACATGGTAAGTTAAGTTTGAGACAATTTTTCACCAATCTAGTCCATTATCTTACGACAGTTTGTATTATCTAGATACTTTTTACTTTATCGCGGTATTGTTTGAAAATGCTAGAAATAAGCAATCTTCAGTCATTAATTCCATTACTAGATTTTAGTCACATTATCCCTCGATGCTACTACTGAAATGTTGTTTAAATACGTTTCACTTGTTTTGGTCTACGGGAGGTAAACAGACTTAACGAGTAAGAAAAATGTCAAATGGTTTAATACTGTAACCGGAGAGCATGAATTACTTCACAAAATCGACATGTCCTGAGCGGGATTCGATCCCGGGACATCTAGGTTTACAGTCAGGCGCTCTACCTCTGAACCAAAGAAGTACTTCTCTTGTTCAGGGATAAAGGCTGGCTAATTAAATCTACTAATTAATGTACGAAGGGGGGCAACCCCGTTACACTTCCCCCTCCTCAAGAGTCTTCATACCTCGATGTATGACTCTTAACACAACTTACCCTGGCTAGTTGTCCTGTTCTAACCATCGTGGGTTTTTTAGTTGGGCGCCAATGTAACCGGAGAGCATGAATTACTTCACAAAATCGACATGTCCTGAGCGGGATTCGATCCCGGGACATCTAGGTTTACAGTCAGGCGCTCTACCTCTGAACCAAAGAAAAACTTCCCTTGTTCAGGGATAAAGGCTGGCTAATTAAATCTACTAATTAATGTACGAAGGGGGGCAACCCCGTTACACTTCCCCCTCCTCAAGAGTCATCATACCTCGATGTATGACTCTTAACACAACTTACCCTGGCTAGTTGTCCTGTTCTAACCATCGTGGGTTTTTTAGTTGGGCGCCAATGTAACCGGAGAGCATGAATTACTTCACAAAATCGACATGTCCTGAGCGGGATTCGATCCCGGGACATCTAGGTTTACAGTCAGGCGCTCTACCTCTGAACCAAAGAAAAACTTCCCTTGTTCAGGGATAAAGGCTGGCTAATTAAATCTACTAATTAATGTACGAAGGGGGGCAACCCCGTTACAATACGAATGTCCGAAATATCTATAATCTTTAAATTATTTAACATCGATTGATAATGTTGCGTACATCTTTTAGACCCTATTTGTTCATATCCTACATGTCCTTTTATTTTCTGTTTATTATAAAACCTGATTTCTAGAAAATTTGTCAGTGTCACACTATTTTACGTAACTATATATTATGGGTTAAGCACATTTTACAGTGTCACACTATTCTATGTAACTATATAGATTATGGACTTGAAGATCGCAATGGAAGAGGGAGGTTTGGCGCCATAAAACCTGGTTTAACCCACCATTTCGTTTGAAATGCCTGTACCAAGTCAGGACCATTGCGATCTACCAATTCTCCGGTATGACTGATTCGTTTTTGTCATTTTCTCTGGACTATGAGATTGATCATTCAAGTTCGATAGTTTTGTTATTACCTTTATTGATATGATGATTTACTTTGACATTGTTAATAAGAGTTGTTTTTTCTACAAATTCATATATAAATATAAAAATATAATTTACAAGTGTACATATAGTTTTGGTATCAATCATATCATCGAAGTGTTATATATGACGCTATTAGTTATCTCATTTAAGCTCATTGTAACGTCTTTCTGGTTAAGGTTTGAAAATTGGTTAGGACGTACAATATGTTATTCTGAATGACTTTCATTTTGTCATACTGAAAACACCCTACCAAATTCCAACTTTATTCATATGTATGGTTTTTTAAAAAGCTTGCCAGAAATAATCACGTTTTTAAATTGGCCTTGTCCTAAACTAGGTCTGAAAATCGCCTATACTGGACGTACGATTCGTCACACTAAAGCATCCTATAAAATCAGTTCAAATCATCCTCATGTACGGTTTCTGAAAACAGATTGACGAAAATTCGTTTGGGCGAATGTTCAGAGGTGACAACATGTCTACGCAGGACATTAACATTCTTATTCCTAAAAAATCTGAAGGTTAATATGAAATCCTCGTTGTTTTTATATACTTGTTTCTTGCTGTTAAAAGTCACCATGAAGTTGAAGTGGTTCTGAAAAAGTCAACCAAGCAATAAACTTTATTTCAAATTTACAAAAAAAAATACAACGTATTTCAGTACTTTTGAACGATGCTATTGATGCTGCTATTTAGCAGCATTTCTTATCTGGGTATGTAACTGTATTTTGGAACAAAAGTAACTTATATTGTGTCTGAGGATAGCATTGAGATACGTTATTCAGTTTTATGCTTGCCCCTATTTAGAATTGTATAATGTTTGAGGAAGCGAAAATATGACAACTTTTTGTACTTTAAAAACTGAAAGCAATATATTCTTATTAGCTATACTATATAACACTACATGTAAATCATTATCATTAATGTATTAATAACATATTTATAGCCCATTTAATTAGCTTATTATATGTTAATTTAAGAGTTTTTAGAAGAAGATAAACTAAACATGATACAATTGTAGATATAAGTACTTAAAGTAGAAAAATCTTAAATTCAACATTGAATTAAAGTATGAAATTGTACTTTCAAAATTAAAATCCAATAGTATAATGCGAAAAATACCTTAAGACCTTAAGCATCACTATATGTATATCCAAAATAAAATATCACTCAATAAAAAACATGATAATGAGAGCCTGTTAAATATATTACAAAAAAAAAACGTAAACATTAAGAGAATACTTTAAAACGTATCTCAGAATAAAAAATAGTCACTGTATTAAAAATACAAAGACTGAACATTTTCTTGTATTATTCAGTCCCCCCCCCAGGATTTTGGCCATATGATAGTTAAATATATAGCAATGGTTTTCATGGAATAAGAGTACCAAAACATGTGCTTTTTGTATCATTCTAATCTGGTTGCCTAATCAAACATAGTTTGCCAACAAGAATAAAATTATGACACGGGTTTTTAGCTGAGGAATCACCCCTACACTTAACGTTATATCATACACAGTTGTATATTTTTTTCATCGAAACTAAAAATTTTATTCACATTATTTACTATTCTATATGATATTAGATGTTTCATTGGTCAATGGTTAATTAAAAGCAAAAAGTGACAACTGTGATTATTTACCTAACATCTCGACGTAACACAACTCTATGATTAATTCTCGTCCCTGATTATCACTTCTGTTTTTGGAGAACATCAAGTATTTCCCAATCCTATTACATGGGAAGATTTGATGTAGTGTTGCATTTCCATCAGTTACATCTTTATAACAAATATCACCTGGGGCTAATTTATCTGGGTCATCGCTGATGCTTAAGGTAATTCCATCCATTCTATATTCAACTAGAAGCAAAATTAATCGCAGTTTTGTTAAAATCAATATTGACGGCAATAAAATCAAGCCTTCAAAAGTATTTCGATTTTTGCTACTCTAAAAATGGCGTCAATCAAATGTGGATTCTCAAAAATTCTAAAGAACTGATGGAAAATATCCATTCAAAGTCATTTTCATCATGTAATAGCATTAAAACGTTTGATTTCTCTACATTATATACTTCAATTCCACATTCACAACTAAAATCTCGTTTGGCACAGCTGATTAAACGTAGCTTTATCAAAAAGAACGGAAAACGCAGGTACAAGTATTTGGTAGTCGGTTATAAAAAGATTTACTTCAAGAGTCTAGCAAGAAAAACAAATTTACAGAAGATCAAATAATAGAAATGCTCAACTTTCTAATCGACAACATATTTGTACAGTTTGGTGGACGTGTTTTTCAGCAAACAATAGGTATCCCAATGGGCACAAATTGTGCACCATTGCTTGCCGATTTGTTTCTTCATTCATATGAAGCAGACTTCTTACGATCACTTCTAGACAAAAGGACCGCAAATTTGCTTTATCCTTCAACCTCACATTTCTTTATATTGATGATGTCCTTTCTCTAAACAATCCACGATTTGGTGACTATTTACATCTAATATATCCGAAGGAATTTGAGATAAAGGACACTACAGATTCTAGGAGGTCTGCTTCATATTTGGATCTATTTATCGAAATTGACACACAAGGAAGGCTTTGTTCAAGGCTTTATGACAAACGTGATGACTTCAACTTTCCAATAGTTAACTTTCCCTTTCTGTGTAGCAACATTCCGTCCGCTCCAGCATATGGAGTTTACGTATCACAATTGATTCGTTATTCCAGAGCATGTGGGGAGTACAACGACTTCCTGGATAGAGCTACACGGCTGACAAGCAAATTGTTAACACAGGGGTACGTTGCTCCCAGGTTGTTGTCATCACTCAAGACATTTTACGGACGACATCATGTGCTTGTTTACAAATACGGGATTTCTATCTCTCAGATGAGAACAGATGTTGGTTTGACATAGAGTTTTGTAATGCCATCCTTTCCGGATTTGACCAACACTTAATCGAACTTTGGCAACGTGACGGGTGTGCTATAGCAAGCAGGAACTGCTTACTCTTCCGGAGCAACTGCGTTCACTCTCGTTTCGACTTGAGTTCACATTGCTGAATGCGGTTTTGTTGTTATGTGTGTGTGTGTTTTATGTTGTTATGTGGTTTGTTTTGTTGAGATGAGTTTTTGTCTGCCGAATTTGTCTTTGTCTTTACCGTTTTATGATACTGATTACCCCTTTGGTACACCTTTGCTTCTTATATAAGTCATTACTATCTCTTCAGTAGTTAACCAATATAAAACAAGCAACACAAACAAACAGTTTAAACAATGGATAAAACAACCACCAATGAAAATCTTTTTTAAAGAAGCAAAAGACAAAAAATACTTTTTTTTTAATCCAAGCAGTTTCTTGTTGTTTAAACACAATAACAAATCAAATTACAGAATTAAAAAACTTCCATCAGCAGTTTCAAATCTGTTTGAATAATACCTATCTTAATGGTTAAAAGGACAAATTAAAAAGAAATACATTAGATACAAAAACAGCATTTGAATTACAAAAAAAATATTTGTTTCATTTCAAAAAATTATTACACTCCTGTACAATATGTCGTCATTATCATATATAAGAAATGACTCCCATCCACCCCGTAACAAAGCTCTATAGATGTACACTTATATACAAATTTTCATGAACCTCCATTTTCAAGTACCCAAATGCAATGTATGGCCAGTTTCCAGAATATGAATAGCCTAAAATAATGCTGCATATTAAGGAAAATGACTAAACTAACATTTTGGTTCTGTAAACCGTTTTGTATTCCTTCAACGGTTGTGAAGGGTATAATGTTTTTAACTGTTCCGTCCGTCCGTTCGTCCGTCCGTCCGTCCATCTGTGATTAAAGTTTGTGAACGTAACTCCTCTTAAACTACTGAACATAATTTAATGAAACTTTGCAAGAAGAATACCATTTTCTGTGTTAAACGTGACGCTCTGCAAGGAAATCGATGTTATTCCCACAAGCTCTAAAGTAAAGAAACAACTATGATACGAAGACACCATAAGCAGGAGCGGACGAATTGTTGCTAAACAAAAAGGGAAATTTGACGATTGGAAAGTTGAAGTCATCATGTTTGTCATAGAGCTTTGTTAAGAGTCTTCTTTGAGAGTCAATTTCGAGATGTTGATCTAAATATGAAGCAGACTTCCTAGAATCCGTTGTATTCTTTATCTCAAGTTCCTGTGGATATATGAGATGGAGAAAGTTACCAAATCAAGAATTGTTTAGTGAAAAGACATCAACAATATAACGGAACGTGAGGTTAACAGAAAGAGCTAGTCTGCGATCTCTTTTGTCTAGAAGAGATTGTAAGAAGTCTGCTTCATATGAATGTAGAAAAAAATCAGCAAGCAAAGGTGCACAATTGGAATCCTTATTGTTTGCTGAAAAACACGCCCACCAAACGAAACAAATATGTTGTCGATAAGAAAATTGAACATGTTCTGTATATTTGTTCTTTTTCTTAGACTCATTGATGACAAAATAAGTCTTACTGTCTTAATGTAATTATAGACAACCAAAAAGTATTGCCTGCGTTTTCCATTCTTTTTTAAAAAAGCTGCGTTTAATCAGCTGTGCAAATCGTGATTTGAGTTGTTCATGCGGAATAGAAGTGTAAAGAGTAGAGAAATCGAAAGTTTTGATGATGTTGCAAGATGAAACTTATTTCGAGTTAAGAATCTCAAATATTTCTTTCGAATTCTTCAAGATTCACATTTGATCGACACCATTTCTAGAATAACAACAATCGTAATTTTTTTATCCGGATTTTTTTTGTCGTTAGTATTGAAGTCAACAGAACTGAAAGAGGTTAAGTGGTACATTTTCATGACCCTGCAATGAAGCGCTGTTTGTATGGATTTTTATGTAATTTAGGAATCCAATACAGGGATGGAACGTCATCATCGTCCGCACCAACAGAGAGCCCGAAGGAGAAAATGACAGATTTTCGATTGTCAATAATTTCCTCCTTAGACAGTGTTGTAGCTATGGTGCTATTGCCGGTACAGCCAGCCCCTAGTTCAGCTGTAAAGCAGTCAATATAGTGTTTCTTGCACACAATAATGATGTTATTTGGTGCTTTGTCTGTAGGTACAAGAACATTTTTTTCATGTAAGGTGGACAGTGTTATTAAAAACGGATGTTGCTTTAGTGCTTATTAAGCTTTTCAAAAAGTTTATTCTTTTAAAAATCAATGACCTCACTGCTATAACCCTCTGCGAAAAGACGTCATTTCTTTCTCCTGTTCTTTCTTGGCCCAATTTCTTGCATAGTCTTCAACTGAATCCATAATTGTTTTTAAATTATGGTTCCAGTGATTCGTCTAAGCTCACGATATTTTGGTCCTTTAGTCAAAGCACCGCGAAGTAAGTCATTTTCCACGATGTTCAGGTCACCACAAGAGCAGTCTGGAGGTTTTGCTTTGAGGTCATTGATGAAAAAATCCGGCAACACTTTTTTGTTGTTGAAAAACTTGGGTGCAATAGTGGAAGTAGAGGTATTAGAGCTGATTGATAACTTTTGTCGTTGAAATAAGGAGGAATATGTGCCGTAGCAGATTTATGATGTAGAATATTTCCTAAATTGATGGCATCCATACCTTTGTTTAAAAAGGGAAGTGAGAGATATATGTAACTGTTTATATTATCACAATTTTTTTTTTAAATTCGCAAAAGTTAACGAGCTCAAGGTTAGTTTTTATAGTCCAATAGCAGAACGATTAGGGTATGTGAGCGTGCTCACTAAGGTACTTTCATTTTATATTCAATTACTTACAGTCTTCCCTATAATAGAGTTCTACAGTAGTTATAAACACCTCCTCAGGAAACTCTATCCTCCAGTAACCAAACGTAGTATTTGGCCAGTCTCCGGAATGGGAGCATGTATCGCCGTAATATTCAAAGAGTGAACTCTTAGGAGGATCAAGAGCTCTCGATGGTAAAAATCGATCTTGCTTGTAAGGCGGAAAATGTGAAGGTGTTCCATATGATCCTAAGTTTACTAAAAGCAAAGAAAGATGTTATTACAGTTTGTTATGCCATTTTTTTCCTTTTTGGTGAGAAAACTATTTTAAAAATATTTGTGTTGGGTATTTCTATTACAGATAGGTCCAGTCCTAACCTGTATGGCTAGTACACCAGAAAACCTGTCCAAAAGTCAGTTCTTGGTTCACTCTGGACAGCATTCTGGTCAGCCTTACTGGACCGTGGACAGGTCTGAAGCTTTAATAACAGACTTTGTCCTTGGTCTGCTTTCTATTCCTATCCCAGTACAGCTTTAAGCTGACCTGACCACAGGTCTGGTCTGGTATTAGTTGACAAGACCTCTGGTCAGGACAGATCTTAGCTGACAAGAACTTTGGTCAGGACAGCTATTAGCTGACCATACTTTAGGTCGTGACAGCTCTTAGCTGTCCAGACCTCTGGTCAGGATAGTCATTAGCTGACCAGACTTCTGGTCAGGACAGCTCTTAGCTGACCAGACTTCTGGTCAGGTCAGCTCCTGTCCTGTCAAGATAGTGAACCTGACCAGACAAACGGACCGTGGTCCTCTCCAACAGACCAAGGTTCACTTTCCGGACAGCTCAAGCTGACCCGACCTGACCAAAATAGCTGTCCAAAAGTCTGCTTTTTGTCCACTTTTGTACAGGTTAGGACTGGACCCATCTGTATAATTGTATATTGGTCGTCGACTTGTCTGACACGTATTTACCATTAAATTTCCCTCTTCGAACCTTTTAGCTTTTCATTCAATACTTTGGGTTTTAGGCCTTCCCATGTTTTGATTCAAATGCTGCTGATAAGAGGTTACTCCTAAAAAACCGATAAACAGCATAACCAAATTAGCCGTTTTTATACCCGTTTCGGTATTGTTTTTTGAAATAACTGGGTCGATAACCGCTGCTTGTGGACAAGAGGTCCCCGAAGGATCACAAGTCTGGTCGTTGGACATGTCTGACACGAATTTTCCATTAAAGTTCTTATATTTTTTTGGTTATTGAAATTCCCGATTGATTGTCTAAATTGTTTAAAACACCAGGTTTCTTTCTTTGTACTGCACATGGTCGATATCCTCGGTGCTGGATTTGGCTAATATGTTTGAACCTTTCGGCTTTGAGTACTTTTCATTCAATACTTTGGGTTTCAGACCATCCAATGTTTTGATTCAAATGCTGCTGATGAGAGTTTTCTCTTTAAAATATTTATATAAAGCATAACCAAATTAACCGTGTTTATATCCGTTTTGGTATTGTATTTTAATGTATCTTATGTATTTTTGCTACGTTAAAAACCATAAAAATTATAAAAAATCATTAGTCCAGTACCCATCCACACACTTCGGCAAAACTTATCAGACTCTTATAAAAATAAAGTTATAATTAAATACTGAATCAAAAATGTATATTTCTTTCAATATAAAAGTCTATTCTCTTTCTTAGTAATTATTCACCTCCTGGGTGAACTAATACAGCAACTCTTGAATAAGTGGAACATTAATATTTTATTGTTCCATTTGTGTACTAATGTATTACTTATTATTTAGAATAATTTAACTAGTTATAATAGTTAATTAATATTTATTTTAAAAGGTGTTTCGGTTTAGGTTTTTTCCTAGGCATATCCTCATCAGGTATCCCTAGCCTCAAAATAAATTTTAAAAGTTTTTAATAACGCTCGTTATTTATTTCTTGTCTATTGTCTTTAAAATATATTAGGGGGATACGACACCTTTCATTTACTTAGCATTCATATTTTTTATATTCTCATTTTAATTTTTTCAGATGTAAACTGGTCTTTCGATTTTTTTCCTCTTGTACGCAATTAAAGGCGTTTTTCGGGAATTAAAAAAAAACAACCTTTTTCTATTACTTTAATTTTGCAGATGTCAAGTGGTCTTTTAAATTTTTTTCTCTTTTGTACGCAATTATAGGCGGTTTCGGAAATATTCTTTTTGTTTCTTCGTTATTTTCAATTAGGTTCCAGTGTTTTCTAATGCATTTTCCAATTTTTTTGAAAACCTGATTATATTTTGTAGAAAATACTAACGGTGGTTTTGAGGTTTTTTGATTATGGTTGTAAGTTAGACAGTTCTTTCGTTCTTTATTTATTGTTTCTGTAATTATTTTATCAATTTCTGTTTCACTGTATCCTCTGAGAAGAAGTTTGTCTTTGAATAGTTCCACTTCTCTCATGAGATCACATTGATTGTTACATGATCTAATAAATCTTAAAATTTCAGCAGATATGAACCCTTTGAAAACAGACTCTGGATGGCACGATTTTCGTTCCAAGTATTGAAAATTGTCAGTGGGCTTCCTAAATAATTTCACATCAAGTATTTTTTCCCTTTTAAATCGTTTGTCCTTAAAAACTGTGACATCAAGGAACTGGATACTATCTTGTTTAATTTCATGTGTAAACTTTATTAAGGGATGAATATTATTTGCAATATGGAAAAACGTTTCTAGATTCTCAGTTGTTGAGTCAAATAAAATAAACCCATCGTCTCGATAAACAGATAGGTGAAGAATGTGTCTTTTGAAGATGAATCTTTCTAAGATTTCTGTTATTATTTCATGCATACGTATGTCTGCCAAGCTAGGGGACATGGGAGCACCCATCGGAATGCCACATGTTTGCTTGTACATTAAGTTGTTGAATTCAAACTCATTATTTTCCAGCATGTATTTAAGCATTTGAAGAACTTCTGTTTTAGGTGGAATTGGTATTTCGTAAGCTGTACGTTCAATTTTAGGCCATATCCTTTCAATTGCTTCAACTATTTCTATATGTGTTAGCGAGTTATACATACTTGATATGTCAAATGTGCAAAGTATGGTGTCAGCCTTTTCTATTTTAATGGCTTCAATTTTGTTTATAAATGATGTAGAATCTTTTGTATATGTCCAAAGCTGTGTAACTAGAGGTTTGAAGAAATAATCTAAAAAATGGCTCATTCTTTCGGTTGCATTGTTGCATAAACTAACAATTGGACGAGCTGGAATGGATATTGTATTAAGAAGTGATTTATCTTCTTTCATTTGTTGTCGAGTTTCTAAACTTAGCTTATGCACTTTCGGGAGAATGTAAAATCTTCCCATTCTTTTATTTTTGATATTTAAAAACTTAAATGAATTGTCGTCTATATAATTCATTTTCTTCCATTTGGTGACTGTTTGTTGTATTGTGTTACATATTTCTATTTCATTACTCTGTTCTATTTGTCTATATTGATCATTGCTATTTAAGACATTAAGAGCTTGATGAATGTATCTATGTCTATCTAGCACTACTGTTGATGAATTTTTATCAGCTTTCTTGATAATAATATTTTGATTATTTTTCAGTGTGTGTAAAGCACTTTTTTCTTCCTTAGTAAGGTTAGTTTTGTTTTTCTCTGGAATTAATTTGCTTAATTCAAGTTTTGTTGCAAACAAATATTTTTCAATAGTGTTGTTGGTCAATGTGGGTGGAATGTATCCTGTTTTCGTCCAAAATGGATGTAAATTTTCTTGAGATTCATTTTCAAAAAGATATTTGCATCTCATTTTTCTTGCGAGTTCATCAAAATCTCTTAGTAAATTACGTTTAGCATTTTTTGGAGATGGCGTGGGAATGAACTTTAAACCTTTGGCAAGAACACATATTTCAGAGTCTGATATTTCTGCAGATGTGAATAATTCTACATACTTTAATGCTTTATCAATTTTAGCTTTGTGTAATTCTCTTTTTCTGATAGTTTTTCTCTTTTTATTGTATTGTTTTAGTTTTTGGATATGTTTTGCGTGCTTACGTCTTTTATCTCTTTTGTTCATTGATCTGCTTCTTTTGCCCATATCGGTTTTATTTTTGAAATGTTAAATACAATATTTATCCCTCTATAAATGCGATGCTTAATAAGAGAAACTCTATTGGAGAGATGCTCTTGTATCTACGAATATCGCTCTATTAAGTAGATTCTTGTAATATGTATAATTATTAATTTAGATCCCTCTATTGGAGAGTTGATCTTATGTTTAAGAGTCTCTGTTGGAGAAATACTCTTGCTTTTGTAATATAAATATTGAATTAGATTCCTCTATTGGAGAGTCGATCTAATATAAAATAGTCTATTAGAGAGATACTTCCTCTATATGAGGAATGCGAACTTGTACACGTAAAGCATTAGTATAATATTTCATCGTGTATTCTTTTGTTTTATTACCATTGGTTGATATTATCCGCCCACTTATTTCAAGGTTGTATGCATTAATTTGCTTTATTCTCATTGGTTGATAGTCCACAAATAAAGATTTTTTATTGTTTCATTGAACCCACTACAACTTAAATCGATATTCGATTCGAAAATTACAAATAAAATATAACTGTGCATTTTTGTGCAATATCACCTTACTAACTGCAAATCAAATTAAAACTGACATATTGTTGCTTTCCCGTCGTTTTCTTGTAAATTAAACATAGTTTATATAGACATGTAATCAATACAATCCGTTTGATAATTTTGTTATTGCCATTCAATTAAAAGAAAGTAATATTCTGACTTTAAATTATCCCATAGATTGTCTATAAGATATATGTGACCACATCTGTTAATATGTTGCCAGCTGTGTAGATTAAATGAATGTATTTTTCAATTGTTAGTTAAGTTGAAGAATGCTTTATCTTTAGTTCGATGTTGATAAATTGATTAACTTTGAATATACTATTTCTATTAAAGTTAAGAAATCAAGATATAACTATAAATATTGTTCATACCTGTATTCATAATTAATAATAACAATTATTTCAAACACTTTAACACATGTCTATTCCAACCACTGATTATCTTTCAAAAAATGTTAAAAAGAAACGTATTGCCTAACGATGAACAGTTTTTTCCCCTCTTGATATAAAGTCTGTATATCTTCGATCGTTCACTTAATATTGTCTGGCCCATCGTCTGTATTGCCCGCGTCCATATCGTCCCCTTTCCCGTCTTTCATTGGGGTATGTCTTCTTTGATTCTATCTCCTTCTTCAGATCTTCCAGTTCTTTTTTCATTTCACTTATAGTTTGTGAATTATCCCTCTGTTCCTTGGATTTTTCTGCTTTCTTGGTCTCTTCCGATTTATCCAGTGTCCAGGACATGTCAGAGGCAGCCTCTCTGAACTTTCGTGCCCAGTCCTCCTGTAGTTTCTTTACTCGGTTACTGAGTACAACCGCATCTTGATTGTTGCCTTTTAGATCACTTAGTGTTTCATTCCAAATAGTGTCAATTGATCTCCTAATTTCTTCTGCTAATTCCTTCGTAGTGTTCAACAGGAATTCCCTGTAAGTGTTACGATTGCTGGTATTAAACTCTGCTATTTTCTCCTGGAAATATCGTTTAGTTTCATCACTTCCGAAATGGGGTCCGAATACGGCGTTTCCCATTCTTGCGTATACTGGGAGTTCGTCATTACTATATTTCTTTAAATCCCGTAATAGTGTCGCTACGTAATGTCTCCTTCTTAGAAGAGCGTCAATTTGTTCTACACCATTGTTTATAATATCGTTGTCCTCATTAAAAACATCACTTAGGGAACCGATCCCAAAATCTATTGGTATAATCCTATGGGACATACTAGGTTGTCCAGATGTAATTTCTTCGTTTAAGTCTAATCCGACTATTTTTCCTTCTTCCATTGTCTTTTTTCTATTCAATTTTAACTTTGATTTGTACGTTTTCATCTGAGTTATTTGAACGCATACAGTAAATGTTCAAGGTGGTCTTTTTCCCAACCCCAATATATTTTATTACTATGTGTTAAAAAATATTTTAATTAGAAACAAACCCTATGAATTTCATGTCATGATTGCAAGTGATTTATGTATTTTTTATTTACCTCGCAATTCTCATGTGAGGAGAGATATGTTTCCTGTAATCTTATCTAAATCATTCCAAGCAAGGATGATTGTCTATCATTAGCATTGAATGATTAAACGTTAATTTTCTTCAATTTCAAATAATCCGAAAGATTTCGACCTGATGTATGGAGATTGTCATGGTGATATCCCGACAATTCAAAGGTTAGACTAATTGTGGAGCGAGGCTCCGATAATACATTATAAATTATAAAAAATCATTAGTCCAGTACCCATCCACACACTTCGGCAAAACCTATCAGACTCTTATAAAAATAAAGTTATAATTAAATACTGAATCAAAAATGTATATTTCTTTCAATATAAAAGTCTATTCTCTTTCTTAGTAATTATTCACCTCCTGGGTGAACTAATACAGCAACTCTTGAATAAGTGGAACATTAATATTTTATTGTTCCATTTGTGTACTAATGTATTACTTATTATTTAGAATAATTTAACTAGTTATAATAGTTAATTAATATTTATTTTAAAAGGTGTTTCGGTTTAGGTTTTTTCCTAGGCATATCCTCATCAGGTATCCCTAGCCTCAAAATAAATTTTAAAAGTTTTTAATAACGCTCGTTATTTATTTCTTGTCTATTGTCTTTAAAATATATTAGGGGGATACGACACCTTTCATTTACTTAGCATTCATATTTTTTATATTCTCATTTTAATTTTTTCAGATGTAAACTGGTCTTTCGATTTTTTTCCTCTTGTACGCAATTAAAGGCGTTTTTCGGGAATTAAAAAAAACCAACCTTTTTCTATTACTTTAATTTTGCAGATGTCAAGTGGTCTTTTAATTTTTTTTCTCTTTTGTACGCAATTAGAGGCGGTTTCGGAAATATTCTTTTTGTTTCTTCGTTATTTTCAATTAGGTTCCAGTGTTTTCTAATGCATTTTCCAATTTTTTTGAAAACCTGATTATATTTTGTAGAAAATACTAACGGTGGTTTTGAGGTTTTTTGATTATGGTTGTAAGTTAGACAGTTCTTTCGTTCTTTATTTATTGTTTCTGTAATTATTTTATCAATTTCTGTTTCACTGTATCCTCTGAGAAGAAGTTTGTCTTTGAATAGTTCCACTTCTCTCATGAGATCACATTGATTGTTACATGATCTAATAAATCTTAAAATTTCAGCAGATATGAACCCTTTGAAAACAGACTCTGGATGGCACGATTTTCGTTCCAAGTATTGAAAATTGTCAGTGGGCTTCCTAAATAATTTCACATCAAGTATTTTTTCCCTTTTAAATCGTTTGTCCTTAAAAACTGTGACATCAAGGAACTGGATACTATCTTGTTTAATTTCATGTGTAAACTTTATTAAGGGATGAATATTATTTGCAATATGGAAAAACGTTTCTAGATTCTCAGTTGTTGAGTCAAATAAAATAAACCCATCGTCTCGATAAACAGATAGGTGAAGAATGTGTCTTTTGAAGATGAATCTTTCTAAGATTTCTGTTATTATTTCATGCATACGTATGTCTGCCAAGCTAGGGGACATGGGAGCACCCATCGGAATGCCACATGTTTGCTTGTACATTAAGTTGTTGAATTCAAACTCATTATTTTCCAGCATGTATTTAAGCATTTGAAGAACTTCTGTTTTAGGTGGAATTGGTATTTCGTAAGCTGTACGTTCAATTTTAGGCCATATCCTTTCAATTGCTTCAACTATTTCTATATGTGTTAGCGAGTTATACATACTTGATATGTCAAATGTGCAAAGTATGGTGTCAGCCTTTTCTATTTTAATGGCTTCAATTTTGTTTATAAATGATGTAGAATCTTTTGTATATGTCCAAAGCTGTGTAACTAGAGGTTTGAAGAAATAATCTAAAAAATGGCTCATTCTTTCGGTTGCATTGTTGCATAAACTAACAATTGGACGAGCTGGAATGGATATTGTATTAAGAAGTGATTTATCTTCTTTCATTTGTTGTCGAGTTTCTAAACTTAGCTTATGCACTTTCGGGAGAATGTAAAATCTTCCCATTCTTTTATTTTTGATATTTAAAAACTTAAATGAATTGTCGTCTATATAATTCATTTTCTTCCATTTGGTGACTGTTTGTTGTATTGTGTTACATATTTCTATTTCATTACTCTGTTCTATTTGTCTATATTGATCATTGCTATTTAAGACATTAAGAGCTTGATGAATGTATCTATGTCTATCTAGCACTACTGTTGATGAATTTTTATCAGCTTTCTTGATAATAATATTTTGATTATTTTTCAGTGTGTGTAAAGCACTTTTTTCTTCCTTAGTAAGGTTAGTTTTGTTTTTCTCTGGAATTAATTTGCTTAATTCAAGTTTTGTTGCAAACAAATATTTTTCAATAGTGTTGTTGGTCAATGTGGGTGGAATGTATCCTGTTTTCGTCCAAAATGGATGTAAATTTTCTTGAGATTCATTTTCAAAAAGATATTTGCATCTCATTTTTCTTGCGAGTTCATCAAAATCTCTTAGTAAATTACGTTTAGCATTTTTTGGAGATGGCGTGGGAATGAACTTTAAACCTTTGGCAAGAACACATATTTCAGAGTCTGATATTTCTGCAGATGTGAATAATTCTACATACTTTAATGCTTTATCAATTTTAGCTTTGTGTAATTCTCTTTTTCTGATAGTTTTTCTCTTTTTATTGTATTGTTTTAGTTTTTGGATATGTTTTGCGTGCTTACGTCTTTTATCTCTTTTGTTCATTGATCTGCTTCTTTTGCCCATATCGGTTTTATTTTTGAAATGTTAAATACAATATTTATCCCTCTATAAATGCGATGCTTAATAAGAGAAACTCTATTGGAGAGATGCTCTTGTATCTACGAATATCGCTCTATTAAGTAGATTCTTGTAATATGTATAATTATTAATTTAGATCCCTCTATTGGAGAGTTGATCTTATGTTTAAGAGTCTCTGTTGGAGAAATACTCTTGCTTTTGTAATATAAATATTGAATTAGATTCCTCTATTGGAGAGTCGATCTAATATAAAATAGTCTATTAGAGAGATACTTCCTCTATATGAGGAATGCGAACTTGTACACGTAAAGCATTAGTATAATATTTCATCGTGTATTCTTTTGTTTTATTACCATTGGTTGATATTATCCGCCCACTTATTTCAAGGTTGTATGCATTAATTTGCTTTATTCTCATTGGTTGATAGTCCACAAATAAAGATTTTTTATTGTTTCATTGAACCCACTACAACTTAAATCGATATTCGATTCGAAAATTACAAATAAAATATAACTGTGCATTTTTGTGCAATATCACCTTACTAACTGCAAATCAAATTAAAACTGACATATTGTTGCTTTCCCGTCGTTTTCTTGTAAATTAAACATAGTTTATATAGACATGTAATCAATACAATCCGTTTGATAATTTTGTTATTGCCATTCAATTAAAAGAAAGTAATATTCTGACTTTAAATTATCCCATAGATTGTCTATAAGATATATGTGACCACATCTGTTAATATGTTGCCAGCTGTGTAGATTAAATGAATGTATTTTTCAATTGTTAGTTAAGTTGAAGAATGCTTTATCTTTAGTTCGATGTTGATAAATTGATTAACTTTGAATATACTATTTCTATTAAAGTTAAGAAATCAAGATATAACTATAAATATTGTTCATACCTGTATTCATAATTAATAATAACAATTATTTCAAACACTTTAACACATGTCTATTCCGACCACTGATTATCTTTCAAAAAATGTTAAAAAGAAACGTATTGCCTAACGATGAACAGTTTTTTCCCCTCTTGATATAAAGTCTGTATATCTTCGATCGTTCACTTAATATTGTCTGGCCCATCGTCTGTATTGCCCGCGTCCATATCGTCCCCTTTCCCGTCTTTCATTGGGGTATGTCTTCTTTGATTCTATCTCCTTCTTCAGATCTTCCAGTTCTTTTTTCATTTCACTTATAGTTTGTGAATTATCCCTCTGTTCCTTGGATTTTTCTGCTTTCTTGGTCTCTTCCGATTTATCCAGTGTCCAGGACATGTCAGAGGCAGCCTCTCTGAACTTTCGTGCCCAGTCCTCCTGTAGTTTCTTTACTCGGTTACTGAGTACAACCGCATCTTGATTGTTTCCTTTTAGATCACTTAGTGTTTCATTCCAAATAGTGTCAATTGATCTCCTAATTTCTTCTGCTAATTCCTTCGTAGTGTTCAACAGGAATTCCCTGTAAGTGTTACGATTGCTGGTATTAAACTCTGCTATTTTCTCCTGGAAATATCGTTTAGTTTCATCACTTCCGAAATGGGGTCCGAATACGGCGTTTCCCATTCTTGCGTATACTGGGAGTTCGTCATTACTATATTTCTTTAAATCCCGTAATAGTGTCGCTACGTAATGTCTCCTTCTTAGAAGAGCGTCAATTTGTTCTACACCATTGTTTATAATATCGTTGTCCTCATTAAAAACATCACTTAGGGAACCGATCCCAAAATCTATTGGTATAATCCTATGGGACATACTAGGTTGTCCAGATGTAATTTCTTCGTTTAAGTCTAATCCGACTATTTTTCCTTCTTCCATTGTCTTTTTTCTATTCAATTTTAACTTTGATTTGTACGTTTTCATCTGAGTTATTTGAACGCATACAGTAAATGTTCAAGGTGGTCTTTTTCCCAACCCCAATATATTTTATTACTATGTGTTAAAAAATATTTTAATTAGAAACAAACCCTATGAATTTCATGTCATGATTGCAAGCTGATAAAAATTCATCAACAGTAGTGCTAGATAGACATAGATACATTCATCAAGCTCTTAATGTCTTAAATAGCAATGATCAATATAGACAAATAGAACAGAGTAATGAAATAGAAATATGTAACACAATACAACAAACAGTCACCAAATGGAAGAAAATGAATTATATAGACGACAATTCATTTAAGTTTTTAAATATCAAAAATAAAAGAATGGGAAGATTTTACATTCTCCCGAAAGTGCATAAGCTAAGTTTAGAAACTCGACAACAAATGAAAGAAGATAAATCACTTCTTAATACAATATCCATTCCAGCTCGTCCAATTGTTAGTTTATGCAACAATGCAACCGAAAGAATGAGCCATTTTTTAGATTATTTCTTCAAACCTCTAGTTACACAGCTTTGGACATATACAAAAGATTCTACATCATTTATAAACAAAATTGAAGCCATTAAAATAGAAAAGGCTGACACCATACTTTGCACATTTGACATATCAAGTATGTATAACTCGCTAACACATATAGAAATAGTTGAAGCAATTGAAAGGATATGGCCTAAAATTGAACGTACAGCTTACGAAATACCAATTCCACCTAAAACAGAAGTTCTTCAAATGCTTAAATACATGCTGGAAAATAATGAGTTTGAATTCAACAACTTAATGTACAAGCAAACATGTGGCATTCCGATGGGTGCTCCCATGTCCCCTAGCTTGGCAGACATACGTATGCATGAAATAATAACAGAAATCTTAGAAAGATTCATCTTCAAAAGACACATTCTTCACCTATCTGTTTATCGAGACGATGGGTTTATTTTATTTGACTCAACAACTGAGAATCTAGAAACGTTTTTCCATATTGCAAATAATATTCATCCCTTAATAAAGTTTACACATGAAATTAAACAAGATAGTATCCAGTTCCTTGATGTCACAGTTTTTAAGGACAAACGATTTAAAAGGGAAAAAATACTTGATGTGAAATTATTTAGGAAGCCCACTGACAATTTTCAATACTTGGAACGAAAATCGTGCCATCCAGAGTCTGTTTTCAAAGGGTTCATATCTGCTGAAATTTTAAGATTTATTAGATCATGTAACAATCAATGTGATCTCATGAGAGAAGTGGAACTATTCAAAGACAAACTTCTTCTCAGAGGATACAGTGAAACAGAAATTGATAAAATAATTACAGAAACAATAAATAAAGAACGAAAGAACTGTCTAACTTACAACCATAATCAAAAAACCTCAAAACCACCGTTAGTATTTTCTACAAAATATAATCAGGTTTTCAAAAAAATTGGAAAATGCATTAGAAAACACTGGAACCTAATTGAAAATAACGAAGAAACAAAAAGAATATTTCCGAAACCGCCTATAATTGCGTACAAAAGAGAAAAAAATTTAAAAGACCACTTGACATCTGCAAAATTAAAGTAATAGAAAAAGGTTGGTTTTTTTTAATTCCCGAAAAACGCCTTTAATTGCGTACAAGAGGAAAAAAATCGAAAGACCAGTTTACATCTGAAAAAATTAAAATGAGAATATAAAAAATATGAATGCTAAGTAAATGAAAGGTGTCGTATCCCCCTAATATATTTTAAAGACAATAGACAAGAAATAAATAACGAGCGTTATTAAAAACTTTTAAAATTTATTTTGAGGCTAGGGATACCTGATGAGGATATGCCTAGGAAAAAACCTAAACCGAAACACCTTTTAAAATAAATATTAATTAACTATTATAACTAGTTAAATTATTCTAAATAATAAGTAATACATTAGTACACAAATGGAACAATAAAATATTAATGTTCCACTTATTCAAGAGTTGCTGTATTAGTTCACCCAGGAGGTGAATAATTACTAAGAAAGAGAATAGACTTTTATATTGAAAGAAATATACATTTTTGATTCAGTATTTAATTATAACTTTATTTTTATAAGAGTCTGATAGGTTTTGCCGAAGTGTGTGGATGGGTACTGGACTAATGATTTTTTATAATGTATTATCGGAGCCTCGCTCCACAATTAGTCTAACCTTTGAATTGTCGGGATATCACCATGACAATCTCCATACATCAGGTCGAAATCTTTCGGATTATTTGAAATTGAAGAAAATTAACGTTTAATCATTCAATGCTAATGATAGACAATCATCCTTGCTTGGAATGATTTAGATAAGATTACAGGAAACATATCTCTCCTCACATGAGAATTGCGAGGTAAATAAAAAATACATAAATCACTTGCAATCATGACATGAAATTCATAGGGTTTGTTTCTAATTAAAATATTTTTTAACACATAGTAATAAAATATATTGGGGTTGGGAAAAAGACCACCTTGAACATTTACTGTATGCGTTCAAATAACTCAGATGAAAACGTACAAATCAAAGTTAAAATTGAATAGAAAAAAGACAATGGAAGAAGGAAAAATAGTCGGATTAGACTTAAACGAAGAAATTACATCTGGACAACCTAGTATGTCCCATAGGATTATACCAATAGATTTTGGGATCGGTTCCCTAAGTGATGTTTTTAATGAGGACAACGATATTATAAACAATGGTGTAGAACAAATTGACGCTCTTCTAAGAAGGAGACATTACGTAGCGACACTATTACGGGATTTAAAGAAATATAGTAATGACGAACTCCCAGTATACGCAAGAATGGGAAACGCCGTATTCGGACCCCATTTCGGAAGTGATGAAACTAAACGATATTTCCAGGAGAAAATAGCAGAGTTTAATACCAGCAATCGTAACACTTACAGGGAATTCCTGTTGAACACTACGAAGGAATTAGCAGAAGAAATTAGGAGATCAATTGACACTATTTGGAATGAAACACTAAGTGATCTAAAAGGCAACAATCAAGATGCGGTTGTACTCAGTAACCGAGTAAAGAAACTACAGGAGGACTGGGCACGAAAGTTCAGAGAGGCTGCCTCTGACATGTCCTGGACACTGGATAAATCGGAAGAGACCAAGAAAGCAGAAAAATCCAAGGAACAGAGGGATAATTCACAAACTATAAGTGAAATGAAAAAAGAACTGGAAGATCTGAAGAAGGAGATAGAATCAAAGAAGACATACCCCAATGAAAGACGGGAAAGGGGACGATATGGACGCGGGCAATACAGACGATGGGCCAGACAATATTAAGTGAACGATCGAAGATATACAGACTTTATATCAAGAGGGGAAAAAACTGTTCATCGTTAGGCAATACGTTTCTTTTTAACATTTTTTGAAAGATAATCAGTGGTTGGAATAGACATGTGTTAAAGTGTTTGAAATAATTGTTATTATTAATTATGAATACAGGTATGAACAATATTTATAGTTATATCTTGATTTCTTAACTTTAATAGAAATAGTATATTCAAAGTTAATCAATTTATCAACATCGAACTAAAGATAAAGCATTCTTCAACTTAACTAACAATTGAAAAATACATTCATTTAATCTACACAGCTGGCAACATATTAACAGATGTGGTCACATATATCTTATAGACAATCTATGGGATAATTTAAAGTCAGAATATTACTTTCTTTTAATTGAATGGCAATAACAAAATTATCAAACGGATTGTATTGATTACATGTCTATATAAACTATGTTTAATTTACAAGAAAACGACGGGAAAGCAACAATATGTCAGTTTTAATTTGATTTGCAGTTAGTAAGGTGATATTGCACAAAAATGCACAGTTATATTTTATTTGTAATTTTCGAATCGAATATCGATTTAAGTTGTAGTGGGTTCAATGAAACAATAAAAAATCTTTATTTGTGGACTATCACCAATGAGAATAAAGCAAATTAATGCATACAACCTTGAAATAAGTGGGCGGATAATATCAACCAATGGTAATAAAACAAAAGAATACACGATGAAATATTATACTAATGCTTTACGTGTACAAGTTCGCATTCCTCATATAGAGGAAGTATCTCTCTAATAGACTATTTTATATTAGATCGACTCTCCAATAGAGGAATCTAATTCAATATTTATATTACAAAAGCAAGAGTATTTCTCCAACAGAGACTCTTAAACATAAGATCAACTCTCCAATAGAGGATCTAAATTAATAATTATACATATTACAAGAATCTACTTAATAGAGCGATATTCGTAGATACAAGAGCATCTCTCCAATAGAGTTTCTCTTATTAAGCATCGCATTTATAGAGGGATAAATATTGTATTT